>JAGDQP010001825.1:0-58113 GCA_022664845.1 Lepisma saccharinum
AGTCGATAAGGTCGAGATTATTATTTGTTTTCATTTGCCTGACCTCTGTCTGCAATTTGATTACCACTACTTGTTGTTGGATTAACGCAGCAATCTCTACGGTCAATCCAACAACAAGTAGTGGTAATCAAATTGCAGATAGAGGTCAGGCAAATGAAAACAAATAATAATCTCGACCTTATCGACTATGTGGTTTAGATCACTCTCTCACTAGATGTCTCACTAGATGTATTTTTGAATAGCAATAATTTATATAATCTACCTTGTAATGTCATCCCTGTATTTTAAAGCTACTTTTGTAAGAAATTAAAAATTGCTAAGAGAAGTAATGATAAATATAATTTGTTAAACTCGGTCAAAATTTCTGGATATTGTGAATTAAAATCATTTCTATATTAAGTTGTATATTGTTTTGATTTAACATTTTTATTATTTTTTTTTAATTTGAAAGTAATTTCACATTCATCTTTTTCTCGTAATGTGATGAGAATTTACATTCCTTTTACAATCAGTTTTACATTTTAGAATGGAAATTTCATACATGCTTTTCCTTCACAGTAACTTGAACATCAAACGTTCCTGCTTAAGGAACTACCTAGTTATTATTCAAGCTATCCACAGTAGATAGTTCCAATTTGGTTTTAGGTTAACACAGAAACACGACTTTAAAATAGTAATGTGTTGGTGTTATAGATGTATATTCTTTACGGGAAGAATAGATGCACGGCAAGGTAAATTTTACTACCCTATTCTCAATCATCTTTGCTCAGATGGTGGACAACACAGGCAAACGGGCTATGGGCCTACAGTAAGTGACCATTTGACTTCTGTTTTCTGACAGCAATAGTACAATGTTGGCCTTCTTCTACAGAAGGGGGAAGGCAGCTTCTAAGAAGCACTTATTCAACATGACAGTTAAAGGATAAGCTAAAAAAAAATAGTTTATATTTTTCCATGAGTGGGGACGCACGTACTTTGAATACAAGAATGAAGAATGTTGTGCTGGGCGCGAATTAAACCAATGAACATTGGAATATAAAGTTGGGGAGCGCTAAATTTAAATTCATTGGTGAGTGTTTTCCTTTTAAAATTTCACAACTAACACAATGAAAATAATGACTGTTCCTTAAAATATTAAAGCCTATTTGATAATACGTTTTATCATGAGATGCTGCGAAGAAGAAAAACAACTCTCTTTGAAAGAGATTATAATAAAGTTTATTTTTAACTGAATCCGAAAAACAACAGACAAAGAGAAACTGATTTTTACATTTTGAGTGCCTTTCTTAGACACATAGAAGAATGTCACTCGATGAAACAAAGCATCGAAGCTAAAAAAAGCTGCCAACTGTGATGAAATGTTTTAAATAGAAACAATAAGATTGTGTTTTTGTTCTTTAATCCAATCCACTCAATTTTGTTGTTGTTATTGTTGTTTCAGAGTGAATTCTAAATCTATCAACGTCCCCAGAGAAAGTGTCTGAATATAGATAGTCTCAGAAACAAAGCTTAAAGAAAATCTAAGAGAAAGCTTCAATATTTTCATTTCTTGCACAAAATTTGATACGTGGTAATAGTTAACAATATGCACTTAAAGTGTTTAAGACTTGGAAAGCTACGGAAATACTATTTCTAAACTTTTCTAGGTAATTTATACTGACACATATTACACAGAATCGTACCTTCAGTTCAAAGTGCCGCAAAAATGCCAATGTGCCAATTTACGTTAATAACTCAAGGGCTGATTTCCACATGATTAATTTCCTGTTTGCGTTTGATCTATTTCCTGCAAAATATCTTAGATTTTTCATTTACATAATAGTGTCTGTCGCTGGTGGGTCAGTGGTAACGCTCGCTTAATGCAACTAAGGGATCCCAGGTACGATACCCGGTCAGGACATAAGTGGTTGGGAACTCACTTAAACTTTAGGTCTTGTCTTTAGAATGTCGTCTGTCTCAGATATGAGGTAATGGCAAACCACCATCGCTTCACCCTGCTCAGAGACCTTCAGCTTTTAGATCTGCCTCAATATTGAAAGCATATCAGCTTCAGTAGTGTGTCCTTCAGCATTATTTCCTTTGTCTCGTTTAACCCAGATAGCATGCCAGCTTGCAACTTGGTTTGAGCTTCTAAACTTGATATTGTATTCATCGTAATAAACAAGCATCAAATAAACTTATTGGAACGACTTGGTTGTTGTAACTCACTCACTCAAGCTTGTCGAAACAAGCAGTTTTGTGAGAAAGCTTGTCAAATTTGAAATTTATTTGAATTTTGTTTCGTTGCACCCCTGCTGTGGTCTGATTGCGCTGAAGTCCCATCACGTGTCACGACTGTTCGACCGTTAGCTATTTTGCACCAACTCCCACCCTTTTACTACAGACGTCTCTTGCGATCTGATGAACTACGTATAAGTAACGCTTTTGGAAAGCCAGTAAGGTGCTGTGATTCCGTGGTCTGGTGACTATAGCATCTGATTAGTGTGCCGTGGGGTCTCGGATCGATTCTCACCCAGGACAATGTTTTTTTGTTTTATTTTTTAAAAAGAAGTATATTATGTGTATCTTTCTTGTTCTGTCAAGCTATTTCAACCTTGATTTTTGTAAGCAAGATTAATTAATTCAACCTTGTTTGAACCTATTTGGCTTGACTTGTTAAGCTTGCATTAAGTTGCCCACTTGTGAAAAAGTAAGCTTGATTATTTTTTAATAAGGTATTTAAATTTGAAAGTAATATTTGTAGAACATTAGTCGTATATTTTAAATAGGAATTGAACACAATTTGTCTTTAAAAATTATTATCCTTCACATTGTTAATTAAGTTCACATAGGACGTTTTGGGTTTACGGTGATACTCTTTTAAAGTTATTTTGTAAGGCTTTGAATCTTCACTGAAAGTTTATTAGTTGCTAGGTGTTATTTATCTTCTTCCTGTTTTCTTTTTCTTCTTGTTGTTATGGTTACCAAATGTGTTGTTCGTGCTTTTTCTCGATGTTACATAATTTCCGTGTGATTGGTATTAGCTCGTGTAAAAAATTCCAATAGCCTTATTAACTTCAAAACTTTTGTTCTTTTTACTATTATGTTTCGTTGATGTTATGAATTGTTTCTGATTATAAATTGTTCTTTTGTCTTTAATACTATGATTTATGTATTACGGCTAAATACTTTGAAAGACTTTAGGTTGGTTTCATATCATCACAATTAGACGTCCCTTATGTGCTCCTTTTAATCTTATAATTATGTCCCTTTGCAGTTTGTTTTAAATATGCGAATTACTCTTCTTTCCTCAGTCGTGGTTACAGAATATATTTCTAAAATCCAATACCTTTTTCGCCTGTATTAGGGGATATTTTACAAGTTTTTGTTAACCCAGGTTTGTAGAGCGTTTTGTTTGAATTTTTGCTGACCAAGAATACCAACAAAAATCAAAATTAACAACATAATATATTGCAAATAATAAGTTACTTTCAAAGATTCCAAAATGGCTTGTCATTTTTTTTAAAATATACATTACTTAAGAAATTGAAATGTTATATGTATTTTGTACTTATAATTGATAAGTATCTTTGTACAACAATACAACGTGATCTGTTGGTCGCGTTTGTTCAAGAACGAGGTGATCACTAAATGATAAGATCTGATTTGCCTTGTGGATGTTCGATGAATCCCGAGTTGTGTATTTCGATGAATTAGTTGTGGAGAGATATGGGAACTTCAACCTCATTCTAGGTCAACTATCCTGACCGAAAATGTTTGCCTCCCACTAAGCGAACTCAATGAGTTTCTGGTGCGCTCCACATTACGTCTCTCGGTTGATTTTTTTTATCTCTCCATACTAGATTCTCTAAAGGTAACTATTCTTCCCGTATTTCAAGGGATTTTTTAAGAATGAATAAGTGTCCCATCTTTCAAATACCCAGCTTTTATTTACTGTCTTCTGTATTGAAAAGAATCAAATTTAAGAAACCAAACTCTAATCATGTCCAATAATACGTTTGTAAAAAAATATCCAATCCACTATATTTATTAAACAGATCGTTAAAGCATGTAAGGTTTATATATCTCATAAAAGCAATACAATTATTTAGAACCAGAATACAAAAATCAAGTTAAAATATATCTTTTGTATTATTCCGCGCTTTATACTTTAAGAGAAATGATATTTTTTTAGTACCAGTAAACATATATTCCATTGATATTTTCCATTTAGTACTGACATCTACTGAGCTCAGATTTGCTATGTGAAACGGATCAGTTACTACATGTTTCACACTTAAATATCACTTAATTTAACACAGATCTTTTAAACAACGTACAAATTATAAATATCTTACACTAACCAATTAGAATAAATATAAGATCTTGATAGCTAGATATAAACGTATTTCCTTCATAGAAGGGGTTGCTAAATACTTATAATATAATAGAATGAAATGGTCTAGTACCACATAGGGTTAGCGCTGGAGAAAAAGAATGTGGGTTCCAATGTTGTCGGTGATAAAAATGAAAGTTTACAATGTTTCTTGTTACCAGATGTAAATGTCGGGTTAGTACTCTGACGAAGATTTTGGTTACACCTATCCTTGTACTTCTTCAAAGCCAAAATCATATTTTCCTAGACACGATTCCTACATCTAACAGCAAAGTGGTTTTAATATTTCATAACAGCAGTTGTAGGTTTATGCTTAACGGCGATCCACCCTAACTGAGGTTTTGTTTTCCTCTGTTGTACTAGGTAAACGCTTGGATGGTACCTTGAATGAGGGAAAGGGGTCTCTTCCTTCATCCCCCTATTTAAAATCTGCTAAATAGATAATGTTTTTAATCATCAAAATCAACTCAATTTGTGTGTGTGTGTTCATTCAACATGATCATACTGGGACACCGAAAAGTGTTGAATTAACACAAGAAGTTCCTATGTTCGAGTTCAGCGGCCGACCATCCTGATGGTAGTTTCCAGTGTTTCTCCTAAGTGACACCACTCTAATATCGGATGGTACCTTGAAACTACAATCTGATTGATTTCCTTTCCATGTGTTTGATAAACACCTGTACCTAAAGAAGTGCCCCAAAGCTACACCGTAGTGGTGACACAAAGGGAAGTTGTAGAGAAACCATTCTCGATTGGTGCGGCGCCTATCAACAGCCAGGGCAATGCGAACTATTTTTCCACTATATCTAGTTACCAAGAAGACGGAGAATGATCACCACAAAATTATATATTCAATAGAGGATTAAATATAAACTACACCTCTGCAGCTTGTGCCAGACATATACAGATGCTTATCAGAATAATGGAAACACCTGAACGAAAGTGCAACTTACCAGATTAATATGGTGTCGGGCCACCTTTCGCCTTCAGAACAGCCTTGATGCGACGTGGGATGGAGGCATAGAGGTCGTGAATGGTAGCAAGTGGAATATTACACCATTCCTCGTGCAGGGCATCGGCCAGTTCTGTGAGAGAGGATGGAGGTGGAAATCGTCGCCGGAGTCGTGTTTCCAAGATGGACCACAGCTGTTCAATTATGTTGAGATCTGGGGATTGGGCGGGCCAGGGGAGGTGTTGAACTTCATCCCGATGTTCCTCAAACCACGCTGCAACAACTCCAGCTGTGTGAATGGGTGCATTATCATCCTGGAATATGGCATCATTGTCCGGGAACAACATCCGGACCATAGGATGCAAGTGGTCTCCTAAAATTGCGACATAATCGTTGGCAGTGATGCGTCCGCGAAGTGTGACCACAGGACCCAATGAAAACCATGATATTGCGGCCCACAGCATCACCGTGCCGCCGCCATGTTTCACAGTTGGGCGGAGACATTGCAGATCATACGCTTCTTTGGGCGTTCTCCACACATAAACACGGCCCGTGGTTTGGAATAGGGTGAATGGTGACTCATCCGACCATACCACACGTTTCCAGTCGTCAACGGTCCAAGTTGCATGGTCGCTGCACCGTTTGCGGCGTGCTAAAGCATTCTGGTCCCTGATGAGAGGTTTGGCCCGTGCAACACGACCACGTAAGTTCATGTCATGTAATTCGCGGCGGACTGTGATTGTCGAAACAGGTTGGGGGAGGTGCTGATTGAGTTCCTCCGTCACTTGCGCCGCAGTGGCACGATGGTTCCGCGTGACAATGCGATTTAATACCCGGCGTGCCCTGTCACTGATGCTTTTCTTCCGCCCACTGTTCCGCTTCCCCGATGTGGTTTTCCCGTGTGTTGTGTAGGCCATCATCACCTTCGACACTGTCCCTGGTGACACACCTAACACACTAGCCACTGCCGTCACACTCACTCTACATAACCGCGCACCAACAATTTGCCCTCTTTGAAACTCTGAGAGGTCTCCCATTTTACACTACCTCCGTCTGCTGCAGCCACTGCACACTCCTGTTCCACGACGCCTGACGTAGTATGGAGTCCGACCTAACACACCACCACCAGCAGTCCGGCGCTGCGGTCGCCACGACACCACTGCCAACCCATACATCTGACGTGTTGCCAACTACAGGTGTTTCCATTATTGTGATAAGCATCTGTACTTCTTACGTACCATGTACATACAGTTATCTAGTGTATTTGACATTCTCTCATTCTGGATACACATAAGATATAATTTCTGTTTAGTATTACAACTGTTATTTGTCATTTTAAAATTTCTTGCCATTAATTTCATCTTGCGCTTTACACACGACCAAAATATAAAAAGTTGCTCACTTCGTTTATAGATTAACAAAGGTAGAGACATCTCGCGAGCACTCAATGAACCTACGATATAATATATAGAACATAATAAGATTATTACAGTTTCTATAGAGTCGACAATTAAAACACTAGAACTTGGGTTTTGGGGGATACATGTAAAACAAATTGTCAAGGTTAATAATGCTACGTCCTACTTTGTGTAATTTGTTTTCAGTGTATGCAGACATAATAAAATTAATTAGGATTTATCACTCTTTTTTTGCGCGGGGGGAAGTTCACAAATGGCACTAAAACGAAAAAGGTAGACATTTATGATGCGTTTCCAAAAATTTATGATCTCATGTGAGTGTAATATAATGTACAGTACTATTCAAGGAGTATATTTATATACACACTTCCATGTTCATTATAATATTCTTAATTTGGAAGTGCATTTTAGTGATGGGTTAAGGAGATCCAGGAACTCAAAACAAAAAAAAAAGTGTCCTAAAATATACATAACGTGTCCTTTCACATAAAAGACAGTCTATTGTAATAGTATTTGGGAGTAGATGAAGTACTGTTCTTTTGGGGTCAAGCTCGTATTCCTCCTGGAGTGTCCCGATTTAAGTGCTTTCGTTGTTTTTTGTTGGTTCCAAGGCCTTGGAGAAAAGGAGAAGATACCGAAAAAAGAAATCCCTCTTTGTCTTCATTTTTATTGTTATTTTTTTTTTCTTTTGTACCTTATTCGGTGAAAGGAGGCCAGTGGGACTCCAAAAAGACATATCTACGTATGTGTCTGTGCACGCTGTTAACAGATATGGAAAAAAATGGGGTTTCTCCAAATGTTGAAAGTGGTGTGAAAAGAAAACGATAGTACAACTGTCGAAGATAGTGAAAGAGTTACGGATACGACAAGAAATCATGAAGGCGAAACTATTATATTTTCCCACGTCTCTGTTTTTTTTTTCCTCTCAATTCATGTGAAGTTCTTATTGTAGTTCTAGATAAGTCTTTCCTTTTCCCGATCTTTGATTCACAGGATACGTTTTATAACGTCATAACTTACCTCTGACTTTGGTCCCGTTCATCTTCTACAAGAAAAATCTTTTTAGATGTTCTACTTGCGTACTGCACTCCCTTTCTCCTTTGATTTTCTCCCTCCTTCCCTCCCCCCTCTTTTCTTTGAAATTAAGTACTTGGACTAGATTCAAAACACACGGTCTACAAGGTGATGACAGGGAATTCCTACATTTTATGATGTTACATGAAGTCATACTGAGTATATCAAGGACATTTTGTATGAAAATAGAATTTGTCTAAACTACACTTTCTTAGACTTTTTACGTACACAGATATCAGATAAAGAAAATACCAAAGAGTTTTATTGTCAGTATGAGCTTTTGTTTTACACGGATTCTTCTCTGATTTTTATAAAATATTTCATCATTTTTTATTATTAAATTTCAAGTTCAAGTCCACAATATTTGCACAATATTTGAAAATCCATATCAAAAGTTAGTAATGATAGATTATTTTCTTAACTATTTAAATATTATTTATAATGAAATAAATCAGTCTCAACTCTGACAAAATGACCTCGTCCGGCAAGCACAACTTCAAAGAGATAGAGTTGAATTTTTTAGTTCGAATTTATTTATAGCCTTTAAGCATCTCAGGCTCAGACCTGTATAGGTTGAGGGAGAGAATGTTGGAAGGTAGTCAACCAGGGTCTAGTTAGTAGGTGCCATCCTGGCATTTGTCTGGTGAAAAACCTCAGTCAGAATGGACGGCTGCTGGAATCGTTCCCAGGACATGCCGACGCTCTACCAACTGGGCTATGGCTGTTAGGTAGGAAGAAATGGATTTGGGCGACGCAATACACTGACCCCGTTCTTGGAGAAAGAAATATTTATCTAAAAAATTCTAAATACAGGTCACAGGCTCTTTAACATTTTGGTGACAGTACCAGAACAACAACAACAACAACAGGAAAGGATTAGGAAAGGAATAGTCCCTAGTTTTATTCAAGGTGCTATTCCAGCATTTGTCTGGTTTGATGGAGGGAAACGAGAGAAAAAGTGGCAGTATAGGTGATCGATGGGCGCGAACTCAGGACCTACCAAATGCAAAGTGAATGCTCAATGGCCGCTCGTCAATCTCCTACCTTCCCGGCATTTCCTAAGCGAAAGTGAGAGAAATTATGTTAAAACAAGTTAGTATGACTGGCGTGCGTGAGAAAAATTCAAACTTTTATCGCCTTCTAAGTACCTGCATCTAGCTAGCGACTTCGTGGACTAGACCAGAAAGCTTGGTCGAAGAACATCCAAAATAATGAATATCAAATATCGTTGAAGTTTATAATAGAATACTTCGTACTTTTATCGTCAAACAATTGAACTACAATAAATCATGATTCTTTCATTCAAAAATATATTAATGTTTTGTGTCTACTGCGATAACAGAAACCATCTAAAGAATTGGTACTGAGAATGGAACTCATATTTCCATTGCACTTATAAAATATACTCATATGCTTACTTAATACACTCACTTAAAATACAATCATCTTTTTCGTGTATTTGATTCTGAGTTCAAACCCGCTGCACACCCATCGAACGTACACTGTAAGAAATAAAAATCCATAGCGGATAGATGTGTCTTGGTTTCCTTGACAGTTACATAGCTAGAAAAAAGATCTTTCCTTTTTTCACTCTTAATTTTAGATCTACACTAAACTATGTTTTAAGCAAATCTCGCGTAAGAATTGACCTGATCATCCCTGCCTCATTGTCAGAATAAAATAAGCAAAGCTTGAACCCGCTTCCCCATTTAATGTTTAGGCCCTACATATTACTTGATTGATCTTTAATAGTTTTGCTGTTTTTCAGTCCAACTCTTGGAAACACAACCTATTTATTACCGTACCTTACATTGCATGGGTCATTTTGGACCCGTATTAATTTTCAAAGAAAAACTCCCAAGATTCATAATGGATTCACCTTTATATTTTGGTTTGTTATAGTCATAATATAACATTTTGCACGACATACATCTATAACTATTAAAAGTGTAATTCATTAACTATGTGCACTATTGATCAACTTAATAGCTTATTATCTTGATTATTCTTTCAGTGTGTTAGGTTCATAAAAAAAATAAGATAACATTTCTCTATTTTATCTGCAGCCTGTATAATTTTAGCAGTCCATCATACTGTAAGATCACACTAGGAAAACTTTTTTCTAGTGTAATCTACTTTCTCCTGTAAAGTGTAATCGCGAGGTTTTATGTTCATAAGTCACCTCCCAAACAAAATTACAGAAGTAACAGTTCATCTGCAGAAGCTAATTTCTGTTATTATTTAAGTATTTATTTATAATCATAAGAGTTAATTAATACCAAAATATTTATCTATGTGTTTCAAGCAGCCTACAGTTTTTATTTGTACCCTCTCTCGGCATGTAATGCAACAATATGGTATCAATCCTGTTGACAATTCCTATGTTTTATGTCTATGTCTTTTTGGGTATTGGATAAACTTATGGTTTGAAGCGAAACATTTAGCGATCTAGTAGAAATGACGCTACGATTGACTGATCGATCACGATCAACTTACAAGTCAAACCTACCTAAAATAATTGTCTTTGTTTAACTGAACCAATGATACAATTTCCAATCCTAGAACAGTTTAAATCTTAGTATAAAGGTACCACAAAGTACTCGACATTGATTTTGTTCTGTTTCTCTAGAAATTTTATTACATATCGAGCAGCGATTCTTAAGTTCATCGATCGTCAAATTTGCATTCGAAAGATCATTGATTCAAGCCCCGCAACTGCCAATCCTGACTGAAATTTACTCTGATTTTCCTCTGATGCACCAGATAAATGATGGGAAGCTATCTTCCATAAGACCAAGGCCGATTCCTTCCCCAAAACATTTTCTTGTTATTGGTGTTGTTTGCCGGCACTATAGAGTAGGCTCACAGCTGTATTTGGAATTTGAATTTAATTTTTAAGGCCTTTAGACAACTTTGGCTCAGACTGAATGGTTGATGACGCGATGAATTGGTGGAATCAAGAAAGTGAGACGAAACGGGAGAACCCAGATAAACCCACGCACACAGTATTTGTCCACCATAATGTTCACATGGCACGAGCAGGGATCGAAACGACAGCCCCCTAGCACCAGAGGTTAACGATCTACCAATGAGCCACCTCAGCCTCCAGCTGTATTTACAAAAATTAATAATATCGACAAAAATACCATTCAGAGATTTAGGACTAACAGATACTTAACTTTACTGTTTCTGTTTTTTTTTTTTTTTTTTGTTTGTTTGTTTTTTAAATCCGTTTTTGTAATCATTGATAAAAGTGTAGACTAATTTCTTTGTACTGTGAGTAATATTATCTATGAAGACAATAATAGGTCTGAAAGTGTAGTGTGCTTATTTTTTCAAAAAGCAAATAAATAGAACAAGAATGAACGTGATTGAAATATGGCAACCCTGTCCTCTCACGAATGTGGCAACGTTGTATTAGAATCATTTTGTTATGCCGACAACTGGCACCATCCCAGCTCTCTCACAATTCGACTGTAAGAGGTAGGTAAGAAAGATCAGATCTGCAGTGTTAGAAGAACAGAGGTTACAAAGGCAGGGACGGGAAGATCTTTTAGTAAGACAGTCGTCATCATGGGCTCAGACAGTAAGAGAGGTGGGATGTGTTTTGGATCTAAGCCATAAAAGACAAAATAGCAGAAAGACGTCCACATATGCCACGATATCAATAAATTTTGGTTCCGCGAAGTCAAAGAGATATGCACCGGATGGCAGATGTTGACACAAATAGAGTAGAATTCTAGACATCTTACGTTTCTGGTTTTTATATATATAAATTTCTGACATAAGCAGATTTTTTTATTCTCTTTGTTCCATATTTGAATGAATAAACCTACCGTATGCATACAAAAGTTAAAATTCCTTAGTTATTGTATTTATTCAGCTTCTGTTGTCTTCTGTTGAAGGTCATAGTTTACTAATTAGTACTAGATTGTCGGCGGACACAGATTCAATTCCAGTTTTCACTGAATTTCTCATTGGCAGTTCAGCACTCCTCAGTACTATCCATCTCAAAATTCCAAAGTAAAATAAATATTCAAAGATGCCCTGTAAACCAAAATGGTCATTTAGCTTCAGGACAGTGAAGTGTACAACCAGTTGCAGAGCTGAGACCGGTTCACTTTTGCTGACACGGTGGCACGACCTAACACGAACATCGGTGACTCGGTCCGAAACTGGACGTGAATAACCCGATTGACCCTGTCTGGGAAATAAAAAGAACTGGGAAATTTCAGCGTTGTGTTTATTGTGCTCTGGGTGTAATACCTCTGGTCCCGGTCTCCCCTGAAAGAAACACTATTCAAACGCAGGGAAATAAAATAAAAACTCTGTCTTTACCTCCAGACTACTGGGTCAGACCGGGTCCGAAACATATACCCGTTCCAAAATTTGACCCAATTGACTTGGTGACACATTTCAGCTCTGCTCTCTTGTTTTGTGCTATGACTAAAACTTTAGTTTGTTCATCTAGTCCGCGAGTCACAATCAGTCTGGTCGTTAGGGTGAAGACCGCGTCTCCGAGTCATTCGGATCAACCGGTCAAGTTTCAGACCTGATCATCTATGTCTGGGTCATAGGGTCACCGAAGATGACCCGTTTATAGATTTGGTCTTGAGCGTAGTTCATTTGATAGAATGTTGTACTTTGCACTTAGAAGGTTCTGGGTTCGCACTCAGCATTCAGCCATCCCAACAGAGGTTTCTCTAGTATTTTTAATTCCATCACAACAAGCTAGTGCTGGGATGGTACCTTAAAACTGGTACATGACTGACATCTTTCCCGTATCCCTATCCTGTCTCGAATGAGACAAAGATGCTTTAAATGTATAAATTTAAGTAAAAACTAATTTATTTAAAATGTTTTTGCGAATTGCATTAGCTTCTTTCGACTGTGCATTCTTCATTTTAGTTCCGAATATCAAAACCTATAACAATGAAGCTCTTTCAACAATGAAGAAAGAAAAAAATCGGCACGGATAGAACTCCTGAATTGGTTATGAACTTTCTTGCCTGAAAGTTAGAACTCCCTAGGATTGAATTTGTAGGAGCAGCATTGAAATTTCGGGAAACGATAAAAAATACATTAGACATATACGGAGATAGTGCTGTCATCTTTTGTTGGAGATCGTTGCTTTACATTATCCTTAATACAGTACACTTTCCGTCCTTCTTAAAGAGATTATAACATCTTTCTCTCATATGTAAATCAAGAATGTTTCGTTTGCTCTCCGTTACCTTTAAACATTCACTCGTTCAACGGTTATACACAGTGGTATGTTTCATTACTTACAAGGGACTTTCATTACTTTTTATCCGTACAACAGCCTACGGTACATCTACCGGTAGTTCCATCACACTGCTGTTATTCTTTACTTTTTACTTCAAAATGTCTCGGTCGAGATTGAATGACCCGTATAAGGATATGCAATGCACACCAGAGTCTTAATGTGCATATTACATTCACTTATTCTCGCGAAACTATAATAACTGCAGCATGTAATAAGTACAAGAAATGTAAATAAAATATATAATTCCTTAGTGAATTGTCATGGAGAATGTAAGGAAGTTTCAAAATTATATATGAACAAGTTAGCGCTGTCGTACTGCAATCCCGTGATAGCATTTCTATCACACAAATATTCATTTTTATGAGATAGGTTGACTGACAACACTGATAACGAATAGTTAAGGACGAGAAAATCCATAATACTTTTCTATTATGCTGAATAATGGCCACATTTTTATGCCAAGTTTGGTGTGGCTACGTTTAATGTAATGGAAGCGATTTGAAAAATTGAATTGCATAGAAAAATAGATCAGCAACACTAACAACTGGGGTACTTCGGGACGAAGACATACATATTTTTTTTCTATGGTATCCAATACTGTTCATAGCAAATTTTGTGCAGATAGTACTAACGAATTGGAAGTAATTGCACAAACTGAATTTAAAACGAGTTGGAAACACTCACCTACTGCACCAATCAAGACTATTCCGGCAGCTCTGAGCTAGTCTAGCCAAGATTGTTGCAAGGACAGAGGTCTCTATTCCTCGTGGTTCATAAGATATATTTTCTGACCACGGGTTGGCAACACTGTCAGCGGGGTGCTTGGAGACGGAGACACCAACAATATGTTTCAATTATTCCCAACAATATTTAAGCCAAGTTTTTTGCTACCTCCAAAGCAATGGAGGAAATTTGAAAGAAAAAAAATATTTAAAATAGATTGGCAACACTGACAACTGGGTTTCTTAGGGAAGCTCACACCCATATCTTATACTATTGTTTCAAAAAATATTGATGCCAAGTTTGAAGCAGATAGGTCTATCGGAATAAAAGCATTTTTTTAAAAGTAGGTTGGTAATACTGAACCACTGAACGAGCCAAGGTGGTTTTAAAAAGCTCTGATCTAGTCTAGCTAACCAACAACACCTCAAGCACCTCTATAAACCTTACAGTTCGTTAGGATTTTCTGGACACGGACGGACCGGCGGACGGAATTATAAGGTCCCTTTTTGCTATAACTTTGCCATCAAGGAACCGAATATACGAAGTTTCAATAAAAAATTTCAAGAAAGTGGAAATAAAAGGGAGATTCTAAAAGCGAGAAAATTCTGTTATGTAACACCTCGTGTGTGGTTCCTCAAGAACACATGTTTGTTTAGATTACGTGGCTGCCACATGCACTGCTTTCCACATTTCCTTCATGCGTTACACATTAATCACATAAATCTCTGTATTTAGAAAACGAAGGAGAGAGAGAGAGAGAGAAACTTTAAAGAAAAAAAAAAAACGATTTAAGTAGGCGCACTCTGTTTCATTATATAAGTAGGGGAATCAATCTATTATGAAGACATAGTGTTTATACTTCCGGTGTTCTCGTATAGCCCACACGCCCTTTTTACGCCCATATGTTGGCGTTGTATAACATTGAAGTCAAAACACTGACAGTTCTTTTCTTTTCCCTTTTTTTTTTGCTGATAATATCTGTGCCAAGTCAGAGACCTCTATTGTTTATAGAATAAAATACCCAGTAACCACAACAAAATTTGATCAATAAAATTTTAATGTTTTTATTTTCACTTCGCAATGAACAAAAGAAAAACGGTTTCGTGTGCTCTCATTAATATATTAAATTTTTATTAGCATGTTAATCTTTATTTTTCTATTATGATTGGTTCCTGTTTCATAACTCTTATTTTGCTGCTGAAGAAATAAATGAGTTGTTTTTTTTTAGTGGAAACGTAACACGTGGCGACAATTGAACGTCGATTATGACGGCAGTAAAATAAAACATTTGTTTAAACAAATTACTAACATTAACGCGTTTTGCACCTGCCTAAGGGTACTTAATCATATTTTCTCATTATGAATAACTTATTGAATATGAAACACGGAATTTTACCCACTGACCTATATTGTAATAAAAAGTAATTAATAATATCTGCTCTGTTAATTTATTTTTAGTAAAGCCACTATTTTGCAATCACAAAACCGCTTTATACAATTTTTGTACAATTTATTTGTACTTTTTGACATGTATCTCTAGTTGAGGACAATTTTCTTTATCCATTTTAAACGTATTATATAAATTTCACATATCTCTCTGCTAACAAACTAATTCTATGGCTTACGCAACTTTCAAGTTCATCGCCTCAGTAACAAACACTTGCCATTGGTTTCTTTCCTGGGCAAGATCAAGCCCTGAACACTACATCAAAATCTCTTGTAATATTGTTCTTTCAACGATGTTTCGGTCTTCCCAACGGCCTGTTTCTACGGGGTGTCAACCAGCCAGAATTTTTCCGATAGGCAAAACTTTGCCGCCTTTCTGATTAAAGCCTGTGGTCGTTACAGATCCATTGCCGACCTTACATAATAACTGTATTTTATTGGAGCTAATCTCTAAAACGGAGACGTAGCTCAGTGGTAGAGTGTTGGCGTATCATTCGGGACGTCGTGAGTTCGATTCCATCGACAGACCTCGTGACAGTTTTCAAGTTTTTTCCTCATTCACACCAGGAAAATGCTGAGATGGCACCTTCAACATAGGCCCTGGCCGCGTGTGTGTGTACGTTTTCAGTCCTTACTAGTTAAGTTTTGTTTATATTTGTGTCTGTTCTTCGCAGCGGACAGGTCTAATTTCTTTCATATCTCTGTTTATTTTATATGAATCAGGGTGTACGTTGGCAACACGGTTGCTGTTTCGTTACACTGACAAGTAACACTATTTGAAGCGGACACGGTAAAAGTTGTGAATAACATTGTTTCGTGGCACACCGCTTATGAATATCTGGCGCTGGTTTTATATCGTGATTTTAAATATGTATATCTCTTCTAGAACTGAGTGTCCACTTGAAATAGTGTTACTTGTTAGAAGTATATTTATCTCTACGGCTAAATATATTGTTTTCAAGTAAAAGAAACTAAAGTAGAAAAAGATAATACAATTTAGGAGTTCAAATGGAAACCCATGAAAGTACCACAAACATCGAAATTGATTTGTTTTCTGGGAATGAATGTAGGTAACAAGCTGAAGAAAGTGGTAAACAGTGAAAGTGCGTAAGATTATAAAATTAGTTGTTACAGACATCGCAAGGTGGCGCTGCTGTTGCATACGCAGTGTATGTGCCCAGCGTTGTAAAGTGAAGAACCATGAATGTGCCACCGCCATAACAGCTCAGAACCATGAATGTTCCACCCAATTCATTATCCATACGTTAGTAAACCATGTAAGTGCCAGACTCCACCAGAAAAAGGTTTTTCTTTAATACTAAACAATTTTGTGCTTGGCGCTTATATGGTTCTCCATTTGAACTTCTCAATTAATATCTGATTTGTATTTAAATTAAAGAGGACGATTATGTTTTGTGATCTATCTAGAAGCAGGTCTTTCACTCAGCTTCCTTTAACAAGATAAATCATTGTACGTTTTCAATTAATACAAATGATGTCGTAGGAAGAGTACCTACAGTTTTTAAGGATTTCAAATCGCTACACACTATCTGTCCCCACAGAAAATCGAAATTAAAATTCATTGATCGTAAAATAGTTAGCAAAACCTTACGAGCCTTAACTACTGAATGTTGAAAACAAATTTATACACTTTTTTTTTCGTATAGAGACAGGACATAAACAAGATCAATTAGTATGTTCGTTACTGTTTCAATTAGATCTTTTAAAAGACAGAAATCGATTTTCTTTAAAGCTCTTACTTTCGCCTCCCCCTTTATCCAAGAGCGTCTACTAATTGTAACACATTTATTAGTAGACATAAATGAATCTGAAAATTTTGTTTACCCTTTTCAGATTTTATATCTCCGTACAGTTTGAGCCGTGCATAAAACTCGAGTTGCAATCCGTGGTACCATATTTATAGCACTGGAAACCAGAAAAGAATCATAAATGTTGAACCAGAAATTTTCATTTTTTATCCCTTGTTAGTTTTATGTGTTTTATTAGGAATATAAAAAAAAGTATGGAGAGGATAAGAGGTCGCACTTAACTTTTATTTCTTGTACTTTCCTGCTTCACAAGTCGCACTAAAAAACGGAAACATCGATGAACAAAAAAAAATCGAAAGAAGAAAACGAAAAAAGGAGGCCAGTGAACTTGTCTAGCAAATCAACTCTCATGATCATTGGCCAAGTAGAAGTCATCTGTCAACATTGCCAATGTCGTCTGTTTGAAGGTCGGTGAGCTCGTTTCGAAACAGAATTGTCAACGGAGAACGAAAGCATAAAGTTAGAACTTTTTTTTTTGTAGTTGTGTCTTACCCATGCTAGCCTTCAACCCATTATACACTAGTGCAAGTTTGGTTGCATAATCGCAAGGCGTGGTTCATTGTTATTAATGCCCTAATCAACGAATTGGTGGTAAAATGGATTTTAAGCTACACTGTTCAATAAACTTGAACCAGTTATTCCGCCAGACCCCCATGTGGGACGATGTCACCCCTAAATCCTCGAGAGTACCACCAAACTTTAATATTTTTGAGGTCAAAAATCGATAGAAATCGTGCAAAATTCTACTTATACTCTCCCAATTTTGACTTTACAACCCCCACAAGCTGAAAATTCAGGCGGAATCCCTGACACATGAACATGGGCACAAGTAACTACTAGAAATGAATTTAAGGGTACGCTTTGACATTTTTTTTAGTTTACACAACTACCTCACACCATATGTATAGTGCGAAGGTTAGACGGTTTTAGTATTGTCACTAGGAAACCAAGTTGATTCGAGCCCTCCTTATAGACACCATGGCTGAAGTTACCGAGAATTTTTCTGTTTTACCAGCTGAATGCCGTCAGACCTTCTCGGCCTAAAAGAGTACTCGTTAAGAAACATCATCTTTCAGAGAAAACCAGCATAGATCATAGTCGTCGGTGTGACTCTTAAATCAAAGTTAAGTTAATTATTAAAATAACCTTTGTTGTTAAAAATAGTTCCTATGTAATGATACAAACACGTCAAAAGATCATATTGTATCATTATGGAAAACAACAAAAAGAGAAATTGACTTTCCACTTCCGTTTCCTTCCACTTTCTTAATTTCATCAATTCTCCTATCATCATCCATTCGGACTGAGCCGAAATTGCCTAAGGGTATTAAATACAAATTCAATTCCTGTCTGAACAGTTACATGTATAAGATACATTTACGCGTACTTCCATTGTTGATAATTATACAACGGTGGTGTTTTATGCACATCCCGAAACATTGATTGTGACGAGGTGATGAATGGGAGATTGCGTTAATTTTACCTGCAACAAAATCAACTACAGATGTCCTGATGCTGACTAGAAAAGAAATGTGCGCCCATGCTTTAAACAGGGGTTATGGTTAATAAAAGGAATAGCACCAGAGTGGGGAAAAAAGACTTTCATTTGCAAAAAAGAAAAACGAAATTTCACCAGCAAATTCTATAGTTCAACTTTGACCTTTTGTAAATTAGAGGACTGCATATCTTCGGCTTTTTCTTTCCATAAACGATGAACACTAGTGTGTTCTACATACTTCTATTTTCGTTTGATATTGTTATCAAGAATTAGGTAAAACAAATTACGATCTGGTGAAATTTCTTTCTTTCCTTCAAACAAAAGTCTTGCAGTTCATGTTTGTACCCATAACTTCTTTTCGAAACATGGGCTCAAATTTGCTCAAGTTTGGAAGGTTACTTTGTGAGGTCAATAATTTTTCATACACAGTCCTGGAGCCTTAAAACTATATTCATGACCTTCATTCATATCGCAATAATACCAGAAAAGTATTCAAATGTATCAGTTCACCCGTTCGCAGAGAAATAAATTAAAAACATTTCTATTTGGCTATATTTATTTAATTCACAAAGTTACCGCTAGATTTCACTGTTATTATTTTGTTTGTTATTACTTTATATGATACACTTCCATATTAGAAGTTGAAAGCAAGCTTATTTTCGTTTATACTGGTTTGTTTACACAGCCGAAAACTCAGGTAGGAATTGTAAACGTATTTTTGGTTCAAGATGTGCTTAGATTTTGAATTTAATTCTCATCTTCATTAAAGTACAAAATACAAATTTAAATTTTATAGCTTTGAGTATGATAATTAGAACTATTCAAACTGCTTTTCCAGAGAGAGATCTTTCGTACGTAAATATCAATTATAATTTTAAATTATAAAATTCACAAAAAAAACTTCTAGCAGATTTATTTTATGCACGTGGAGTAAAAATCTACCGTTGCCTAGCAACGAATAATACATTTGAAGCTTTACAGAAGTATTGATATTTTTTTTTCACTTTCCACAACGCGACGCTCGTGTTTCACTCAGCTATAAATTATTATCACGTTATTCCAATTTATACATCTTTCTGCATGTCACTATTTTTAGCGAAACAAAAAAAAAGTAATTTGATTCGGTTTTATTTTAACTTCTTTTCAAGAAGTAGATGTTCGTGATGAAAACTGCTTGATATTACCCCATAATAGAATCCAATGGCGAACGTTTGTTACTGCGGCGATGAACTTGTGATTTTCATAAGCCATAGGGTTAGTTAGTCTGTTAGCAACGCAGGTTAGCGCATTATCGAAATCAGTTAGAAGAAAAATTGACTTCAATTGCGGGTTCAAAAAGCATTGATTTATCATTCCATTTTAAATTTAGTAATTTTACGATTTTCTTTTACGGAATTTTTGTATTACATACACTTATTCTTATCACACGCTAGTGTCTAAACGGAAAAGTAAAGAGAAGAGAAACTTGATTTCAGATTTCCGTTTAGCCACATTGATTTAGTCGGGTGTTTTTTATGTTGTTACCACATTTTTACGATAGTTTTATACTGTATCAATTTCTTTGCAATTGCTTATCCAGTTTCAATATCGATGACAAATCTAAAGGCAAACGATATATAAAAAATTAGAAAATCAAACATTTTCTTTTATCGAAAAATCTTTGTAAATACAAAGTCGATCATATATAAAAAGAAACTTTGTAAATTGAAATTCGTTCATATTGAAAAATCGTTAGAAATCTATTATCGATCAAGTTGAGAAGTTGTTTTAAATTGATATTTGATATATCAATTTATGATTTTTCGATATCGAACGATCTATTGGTATATCAAAAAATCGCGAAGCGTTTTGATCTGTTATTTATTTACTTAACGTCGGTCACGGCATTGGAAAGGACAAATGATGATAGAAAGTTTTGTCTCTGATTGTATATAAAAATGAACACTTTTTCACTTTCTTCTTGGCTTATTATTTACATTTGTTAAAAGTCAAACAAAGACGGTAAAAGTTTTACTATTATTTCAGTAAACTATCAAATCAGACTTATAATTAAATAATTAACAGTTTAAACAAATGAGAAATTATATACCTGTTTTATTTATTGTGATATGAAAAGAAATCTTTCAAAATATTTCTGCGAGTCGATGTATTATACGTTAAAGGGTCGGATGTAGCTAGCGAGCCGCGGTTTGGACAGCACTGGAATATAGAACTTAATCTCTGTCTGCTATCTTATCTATTCTTTTCCTCCACGGTAATTTGCAAAGGATGTAACAAGGAAAAACGAGGTAACGGAAGAAATAAAAAGTCGTTTAGTATCGGGTAACACATCGGATGGGAGAAAAACGAAGATTATATTTCATCTAGGTTGGGAAGCCAGAGGGATAGAGACCGTTGGGAAGACCGAGACGATGTTGGAAGAACAATATTAGAAGGGATCTTCGGAAAGTAGGTGTTTGTGATTAAAACTGGCTTGATCTTGCCCAGGGGATAGAACCCGATGGCGATCGTTTGTTACTGTGGCGATGAACTTGTGAGTTCCGTAAGCCATAGAGTGAGTAAGCAAGTAAGTAATTTCCAAGGGATTATATAGTCTGCATTCTTAATACGTTTCAAAAGCCATAAATGTAAAATTTCCGAAACTTTTCTCGCTCCAGTAATGCTGTCTGAAATTTTCGATGTTCTTTTTTTTTGTTGTTTCGTTCCCCCAGGTACAGGATTGTACTTCGAGTCCCCAGCTGCCATCTTTTTTGTGCTCGCAAGATTAATAACATCCACCAATTTTTTTTAGAGTTGACTAGAATTTTTGTGAACGTCGTAAATGAACTGGTAAACTTCTACGGACGAGAACCCATGATCACGCGTACATAAAGGGAGCGCGCTAACCTCTTTGTTACCCAAAATTTACCAGACTTTTAGGGAACTTTGGCTTTAGAAGTAAGTCAAGTTTCAGAAATGCAAAGTAAATAGAACCGAGAGAAAAACTTCTCTGAATCTCTTGAAAGTTGTCCACGAATAGCTTTGGCTATGATTGGTTATATCACAGTTGCCCTTCACCCCCAGAGACTTGGCAACAAGATCGCGTGCATAGCAGGAAGTTTTTATTATTCCAAAGACAAGCAAGCAACCGACAACTGCAGTGGGACTGACTCACTTGTAACCGGTGAGGGGGGTTGGACTCCTCCTTCAGACGACGTGCAAATCTCTCTCTCTCTCTCTCTCTCTTACAAGCTTGCTCTCGCGTAATTACTTTCAATCCGGTCGACGTGGTGGCGATAGATCAAAAGTGCTGCAAATGCGCAAAATAGGTTACAAGACAAGGAACGGGAGGTAGAATTGTGTGGAAAGCCACTTCAAAGACGACAGCTTCTGGCATGAATAATGAGCTGAATTTGTAGGAAGTGCAAATAAGAGAATCACCTGAAGGTAACTCAATTACACATACGCAGTTAGCAGAGAAAATTCGAATAGGAAACAGGAAAAAGAGAAAGCAGAAATCAACTGCAGAATGTCTAAAGATAATTTGCTCAGAAATACGGTTCATTACTCAATGTTAACCCACGTCAGTAGTTATTCCAGCTAAATCTCTCAAAAGAGATACATGTTACAGTAATCGAATCTATGCCTCTTCCTTTTTTTCTTATCTTTCTCACATCCTTTCCTTTTTCTTCCTTTACTTCCTTTTTCTCCAATCCTTCCTTCATTTATTTATTTCTCCATTCTTTTCTCTCCTTTTCTTTTTATTTATTTCTCCTTTTTTCTTTCTCTCTCCCTTTATTCGTTTCGTTTTCTTTCTTATCTTCTTCCTTCCTTTTTCTCAATTGATTTATTTCCTTTTCCGTTTCTTTTGCCATTCTTTTCTTTCCTTCTACTTCTTTTCTTACTCCCTTCCTTTGTTTATTTCTTTTTTTCATCCTTTTCTCTTCCATTATCTGTTCCTTATTTATGAATTATTTCTCTTTTTTTCTTTCTTTCCCCTTCCTTTTTCTACCTTCTTTTTCCCTTCTTTTCTTCCCCCTTCCTTTCGTCTCCTCCTTTCTCTATTTCTTCCTCGCTTCCTATTTCATTATTTCTTTCTCCTTTTCTCTTTATTTCTACCTCCCTTCATTATTGTCTTTCTCCCTGTTTTTCCTTCTCCCTTCTTGTCTTTCATTCTGTCTACCTTCCTACCTTTCTTTTTACCTACCTTTCTTTCCGCCTCTATATCTTTATTTATCCATTTCTTTCTTTTTTTCTTTCTCTCCCCATTTCTTGTGTTTTCTGCTTCTCCCTTCTTTTCTTTATTTTTCACTTTGCTTCTGCCATTTTCCCTTCCTTTTTTCACCTCCTTCATTTATCCTTTGTTCATTCCTTCTTTTCTTTATATTTTCTCTTCTTTCTATCTTTCTCTTTCCTATTTCTTTTCTTTGTCTTTCCTTTGCTCGTGTTTGTTCTCTTATCACTGTTTCCTTCTCTTGTTAGTTTGTTTCTCTTTCTTATTTTTCCCTTCTTCCTTTCTTTCATACTTTCATTCTCTTGTCCTTTGTTCATTTCGTTCTTTTATACATTGCTTCTTTCATTCGTTCCTTCTTCCTTTGACTATCTCATTATTCCATCCTCTCTTGTTTCATTCTTGCATTCATTTACTGGTTTTCTTTCTTTCTTTTGCTTGCTTTATTTTGGTCATTTCTTTCGTTCGTCCATTCTTTGTTTCTTTCAGTTCTCTTATTTCTTTTTTTCTCTGTCCCTTGTATTTTTCTTTCTATGTGGTAGTTTAGATAAGTCGAAAACAAATGATTGCTAGTGATATAACGAATGTTGAAAACCAGAAATATAAATAGAGGGACTCCATGCTCTTTTAAACTTGAGAATTGGCAGTTGCTTAGCAACCTAGAGTTATTAAAACATGCCAAAAAGATTATTTTTTTTGCCTGGAGTCTATAGTCAAGTTACGTGTCTGAAACTTTATGTAAGATTTCTTCCTGTGTACGGCGCATAAAGCAAATGTTAAAGAAAAAAAAAGAGTATACAAAGAATGAAATAAAAGATCGCACAGGCTGAAGTTACAATTTATTCAACCAAAATTTCAGTGTTAATAAAATTTTGAAAAGACAGAAATCCCACCTTTTTTTTCTTAATGTTAAATCAATCTGTATTCTACTTGGGGTCCGTGGTGTAGTAGTGAATGTTGCAGATTGAGCAACGACAATGCGGAGTCACGTTGGTTCGAATTTCGCAGACAGCCGCCATCCTGACTTAAGATTTCCAGGAATTTTGTCAGTTTCATCATAGCCTACGTCCGGGATTGATACTTCAACCAAGGCCCTGGATGCTACATTACTCATCCGTATCCCATTAAGTATGTTCACTGACAGATGTCATTTCTCCAACGTGAAGGGACTAGACCAATACTCCTGAACGGTGTATATAAATAGATTGTTTAACAAATAAATTCTGCAGTAAAATAAATTTATGTAATAAATTAATATAACTTATAAACGCCTTTCTAAATATCTGAGGTTACACAGGCCTAGATTTCAGTTTTTCCATGCCAGTATAATATATGGCTCTATAACACGAAAATAAAGGGCATTCACTTATTGTTCATTCAACTATGTTTTTGTAACGAAGTACACTGTGATGTTCTTATGTGAAAATCTGGGTCTCCCAACAAAAAAAAGTTGTTGATAATTACAGCTTCTGCCGTGAAATATGCGAAGTCATCTGCTCGCAAACCAAAAACATCCAAATAGGAAGACCCGGAACAACCGTGAAAGTAGATGAAACGTATCTCACACGCAGAAAATATAACAGAGGCCGTAAATTAAAAGAGGAAACAGTTACCATCTTTGGTATGTATTGTAGGGAAACCAAACGCGCCTCTGTTTCAAGATACCCTATAAACCAAGACGATACTGCCCAAGTAGCACATCCACGTCGGCCGAAATGGATATATTGGATTTTACGACATCGATCGATATCGTTCAACAACATGTCCCCATATTGAATGGCAATCATCTTGGCCAATATCGGTCAACGATATATAGATCGAAATCGGGCATCGACATCGCTCAATATCGGTCATTGACATTGTGAACATAATGTAATTATATTTTTTACCCATTTTTAAAAGAAATTTCATTTTTATATAGGACCACCAACATAGACAAACCAACAAAAAATAATAAGACACGTTAGAAATTGTAAAACAATGTTACTACTTATTTAAAAATACTGTTTTTCTGTAGCTAAAGTTACATCACTTCGCTGTGCTAATGGATTGTAAAATTTGTCGACCACTGCTAGTTTGTAAAATAATGTTATTTTCGACGTTGCGTTCATGCTAAAATTTGTAGTTCCGCTCCATTGCAATCATTTCACGTCTCTTCCGGTTTTAACTTTTTTTATTTATTTATTTATTTTACATTTTTTTTTTTGCCAAGAACTTAAGAGTACAATGGCCATGATTACAATGAAATAGCTTCAATTGAAAGAAATTATGTAAAACAAATGTAAATAAATATAAATTTAACTTATCCTTCCAATAAAAGGGAATTTCTCTTAGCAACCACATGGTCTCGAAAAAATACGCTTACAAACGAAACAAAAGTGTAAATTCTGGCGGTTTACGATAACCAGTGTAATAAATAGTACCACAAATCTTGTTTGTTTTTCTTTGTACGAGTCTCGATCTCGTACTTACAGTGATCAAAGTATCCTTGGAAAAACACAATCACCTTTACACTTTATTTGTCTGTGTCCTTCCCGTGGAAGAGCAGGTTATTTCTACACTTTAACATGCTTCGATGACCAACTTCTTTGTCACAAATAAAGCTGGCCGCGTGTTGACTACAACATGAATTTTTATATTTTATCACCAGAGGGATATAGCATCGCTTGAATAAACATCGGTTTTGCCCATATGGACCGACATTGATCAATATAAATATCGGTTAACGACATGGATCGATATGGTTCAATGACGAGTGCTCTATTTTTAGGTAGATTTCGAAGAAAATATACCTATTGAGATCGGTACGATATGAAAGTGTATATTTATATATATATATATATATTAACACGCCAGCGGCCACAATTTTGAAGATATTTGAACCAAATTTTTATATTCTGTTTCTAGGCTTAATAGCTCGGTTAAGTTCGTTAATGAGCAAAATCGATCGCCATCTTGGATCCAAAATGGCCGCCGAACCCATTGTTGTATAGAATACACAGCCTAAACCGCTGGGACTATTGAAATCAAATTTGGCATAAAGGTACAACATCACTTTTTGATTATGAAAATGTTACCTAATGAGTTCAAAGACGCCATCTTGGATCCAAAATGACGGACCTAAAAATCCATTTTCCACACCGTTTGAGCTAGAGATACGAAATTTGGCATAAAGGGGCATTATGACGAGTAGCTTAGGGAAATATCACAACATTTGGGAAAAGTCGCCATCTTGGATCCAAAATGACCGCCCAAAATCCCATTTTGCACACCGTTTGAGCTGGATAAATGAAATTTTACTTGAAGTTGTACTATCACAAGTAGGTCACGACAAAATAAGAAAACTTTCAAAAAGTCGTCAACTTGGATCCAAAATGGCCGCCCCAAAAACCCAATTTCCAAATCATTGAAGGTAGAGAAACGAAATTTTCAATGAAGGTGTATGACCAAGAGTAGGTTACAATAAATGGGGCAAATCTTCCCTTTGGGGGCGCAACCAACCGTGGGAGGGTGAAGATGTACTCCGTGGTGGTGTAGTGCTGCAGGGAGATTTTGGTTAAGATAAAGGAGGCGCATCCTCTCAAAAGCACTGAAGTTGGGGGGCGAGCCCCGACTCCCAGCGAAACTTCGAAATCTACCTCAGCCTGTAGGCCTACCGAAAGGGATTTTTTAATTTTAGTTTATTCACTGTGAACAAAACGTTTTGTAAAAAATCGATTTATTCTTTGCACAATACTTACTATAGTTTTTGAAAATAGGCAAATTAGTGATACCGATAATCGAAGTCGATCCCACATCGATCGACGTGGGCTCAAGCGGACCGCTTTCCCGCCAGCATGAACCGTGTGGGGGCGAAATGGGTCCCATGAGCGGCCAACATGCATGTGCTACTGGGGGTATGGTCATATACAGGGTGTTCCGGGAATAAACCGACAAACTTCAAATACGTGTTCCTGACCTTAAAGCAAGATAAACGTTTATCTTTGAATTTGGTCGGAAACGCAATTTCGGAGCTAGCGCCAATTTAAGGTATTTAGTGAAAGTTGTTGTAGGTTGGCTACACTAGGGCTATTACGTTATTCGACTGTTTCAGTGAAATGTCAACAACCCCGTAGAAGTGGAATGTCTCTTCCCCCCCCCCCGGTTAGCGGTGGGCATACGCGAAAGTGCGTTTAACATTCTATTCCACCTGTAAATAAATATATTTTCCACCGGTAGATGTCATGACTACCTTTTCCACTCTCGGAGCCAGTTACTACGTAATGACATTGTTTGTATGCTGAAATGAGACATACGTCTTAGAAGTAGTAGAAGGTTGACGGATGCAGTGAGCAATTGAAGCGTGATGAACGAAAAGGCAGGACGATTCAGCAAACAGGAATACAATGATACTGTTTTCGTGGATGGTTATTGCAATGGTAGTGGAAGGGCCGCTGTGGAGGAATATCGAAGATTTCTTAATTGACACGTTCCACACCATACCACATTTCATAATGTGTTTAGAACTACGTGATACTAGTGCATTCCCAAAGGCAAAGAAGGAGTGTGAAGTGTACGGTAGTGGTGTTGACGACGTACTAGAAGCAGTGCAAAGAAGCACCGCATACAATTATTCGACGAATAAACACGCGAACCGATGAGTCTCCAACTCAGATGTAGCGTATTTTTGAATAAGGATGATTACTACGTTTTCATCTTCAAAGAGTCCAGCATCTCACAGATAGGGATTGCCAGGTACGTGCTCAGTTTTGTGAATGGTTGAGCCAACACATGAATCTCCTTCCATATAAATTGTTCACGGACGAAGCAACATTCACTAGAAATGAACTAAACAACACGAAGAAAATCCACATGACATTTTCGTCAGTAACTTTCAAGTTCTTGTGTCTGTGAATGTATGGTGCGGTGTAATTGATAACTATTTAATTGGGCCTTTCGTGTTTGAAAACACATTAAATGCAGGACGGTACAGGGATATTCTAACCAACCAATTACCTGTACTGTTGGAGGATGTCCCACTAGATGTACGATCACCGATGCATTTCGAATGAGATGTCACACACTTCTTGAACAATAGCCTCCACTGGCCTCCGAGGTCACCGGACCTGACACCTTTGGATGTTTTTCCTCTACGGTGTGTTCAAGAGGAGAGTGTACATTCAGGGCAAACCTGAGACACAGGACCAAATGTTGAAGCGAATAAATGAGGTTGGTGCTACCATTCGCGAAGAGTTGCACCTCATGCGGTGGCAAAATTCAATGGTGCTAAATTGGGTACAATCGTACCAATTTATTTACAAAAGGAGCTGAAAATGTCATGACGTAGTACCAACGATGAATGACAAAAAGGGCTGAATTTGGTACAATTGTACCAAGTGTGGCAATACTGCTAAATACTCTTTTACATGTATTTTGAACAAGACAAATATAAAATTATTGAATAATATATTACATTTTTCTTTCAATTGTAGACAAATTCAAATAATCGTTGTGGAATAGCTTATTTTAAACGAATTTCTTAATGTCATATATACGAATGAAGTATATTGGTGCTGAATCTACTCATAACTTAGTTCAAAATCACTACTTTAAAGAAGTTTTAACATTGTTTGATATAATAAATGAAAAGTGTTAGGACTGTTACTATTAGCCTTAATTTTAAGACTAACAACGACGTATGAAGATTAATGGATTATTCTGACATCTGTGAACACTTCCGCGAAGTTCCATAAACCAAATTCTTAGGTAAAACGCCGGTATCGTGTATATACACACAGTTATTATAGTTCATTGAAATAAGTGTCATCTCTCCCTAGAGTGCTGTTAAAGTTTCAGATTTATATCCATCGCGTGGTTTCATTTCCATAACAACAAACTTTTGTATATAGAGAGAAAAAAAAATAAAACATGGAAAACAAAATGAGTTTCGTGCGATGATTAAACACTTCGATTTAAGAGGCTTAACACCGAAAGAAATCGAAGCCGAGTTGGATGAAGTTCGTGGCAAATCTACTCCTGTGTTTGTGACTGTTTACAATTGGGTAAATGAGTTTAAAAGTGACCGCATATCCACAAACGATGAACATCGTTCGAGGCGTCCAGTGGAAGTGACTTCTTCCGAAATGACTGACCAAATCCAGGATGTGGTTCTGAGTGATCAACGAATCAAAGTGCACGAAATAGTTGAGGCCACAGGCATATCACAACATTACATGAACAGTATTATACGTCGTTATTGCACCGGTTGAACGAAGAAATCGAAAAAATCCGTCCTCATTTGGCAAAGAAAAAAATATCTTCCATCAAGGCAATGAATGGGTGCACACCCGCGCAGCTTCGATGACAAAAATTATGGAATTAAAGTTCGAATGATTACAACATCCGCCGTATTCACAAGATTTGGCCCCTAGTGACCTTTTTTATTTCCAAACTTGAAAAAAAAATGTCACGGTCGAAAGAGATTCACGTCGAACAAGGAGGTCATCGCTCAAACCTATTTTGAGGACCTTAAAAAGTTGGAGAAACGCTGGCAAAAGTATATCGAACTAAAGAGAGATTATGTTGAGTTTTTTTTTAAATCTACCTAAAATAATTTGTTTCTCTAGCTTTTTCTAAGGATTTATTAAACAACCCTCGTATTTATTTCTTAGACCACAACAAGTTTACATGCATTTATAGTGTTCATACATAATTGATATTGTAAATACATATATTACGACCATTTATTACTTCTCTGTTTAATATTTTAATATTGATAGTATTAATGTCCATTTCTCTAAGTCTTTTACTTACTTATACTATTGTACGTTACACTTATTTCTTTAAGTTAGTGATTTTTAAAATAATTGCGTTCTCGGTTTGTCACAGTAGAAAGTAAAAAAAAAATATTCAATCGGGTATTTCGGAGTGGAGCGTTTATCTGAAATATAGTAAGTAGCTCACTGTAATCTATTTAACGTATCAATAAATAATATTCTATGCAAAGTACGCCTTCGTTCCAAGCTCATCATACCACAATTTCAGTTTCACGTATGACTACTTTCCTTTTGTTGGTATAAACGTGCCTCCTTGTAGGTCAGATATCTCAGATTTTTTTTATTTTTAGTTTGTATCTATTGTATTTAGAGAAAGCATTCCAACTAAGTCTTGTATTTAAGTTTTGAACGAACATGGGTTTGACAAAGTTTTAAAAAAGTTTTTTTTTGGGGGGGGGGACTGAAGTCTCGTCCACTTCTTAGTACAAACCTGAAATTTCTATGTGCTTCATTTATTGTATCACTCAATATGTGCATCAAACGATAGTTTCGAATCATATAAGATTCTAATTGTTTCTGGAGATGATAAAATTACATTCTCGATTACATACGAGTTACGTACTGGGATTTTGCATCTCGTAAATGACATTGATTTGCATTTGGTAACATTCATTTTGAGATAATTATCTCTAAACCAATCACGTACACTGTGCAGGTCGTTTTGGAAATGCTCGTAATCATTGTCGGAGTTTATTGAATGATAAATGTTAAGGTCATCTGCCAATAACAGCTTCTTAGTGTTTCTTAGATAGTCGTGAAGATCGTTTATAAATAATAGAACAAGTAAGGACCCATATTAGAACCTTGAGGGACTCCCGATGGCACTAAGCATTCTGCTGACTTGCATTCTTTATATACAAAGAACTGCTTACGATTTTCTAAATAGGGTGAAGTAGTTTAATAAGAGAAAACGAAAAATATAATGATGAAATTTGTCTAATAATTTTCTGTGATATATGGTATCAAAGTCTTTATTAAAGTAAATGTAGACTACATTTACTTGTCTCCCTTCATTCAGTGTATGAGCAATAAAATCAGTAATAATACTAAAGTTTTCATATTAAATGATGTCATGAACTACTTTTAGTTTAGAATTAATTTTTTTGTCATTCTATGTGGTTCCAAGTTGTCTCATATCTTTGCCTAGGTTTTAAATATTCCCTTCTTCTCATTTCTCCAAAATCGTGAAGAAGAAAAAATCACTAAAATAATTAAAATTTCCCTGAGAGTTGGTATCACTGCATGGATTAAACTTTCTCATAACGCAGTAGTCAACAACATCAAAAGAATGTCTACGAAAATTAAAATTAATCCCTGTTCATCAAATCTTTATTGTACAGGGATTTTTTTTTTAAAAAAATAACTTTTTCTTGTCACATTCGCTCAAAAATTGCATGAAAAATATAATGGTGTTTGTCAATTCAAAATTAGAACAAGGCTTACATTGTTTGCATTGGCAAGATATTGTTTCGGTAACAATAAGCTTATACAAGTAGATAACAATGTATCTGCTGTTATTTTTTTGTTTTAAATAAGCTTCTTTTTATGAGAAGATACACAAAGGATCGCTGTATATTTAAAAAAAAAACGTTCACTGAAATAAAAGCTATTATTAACATACTTATCGTTGTTTATATTGTACATGTTCCACTTTTACCTACGCAAGCGCTCACATACACAAAAGAAAATCAGCTTCCATATACCGATCATTACGAGCGCTTGTATTCGTTAGAAGAACCACTTTCAAATGGGACATCCTATTGTCTTCTTACGAAAAGCGAAAAGGGTGACATCCCATTGAACACTTTTTAATAAATTCAACCAACTCTTGTTACAATGGCTTTTTTCTTTCCTGTTCCATCTCCCAAGGTGCCTCTCCTGCATACTTCATGGACAGTGATTTCTAATGAATATCAATTGACATACGAGTCACTTCCAAGAGAAATAAAAGATTTACTGGAGCCTGTTGAATCTGAACGCCATCTGAAGAAGAACTGTTCTTGAAGACAATCAACAAAATATAAGCGTCCAAATCTTTCGTCTTCAATAATACGTGATGAACTTATGCTCCCTTTGAATTGTTAATAAAGCTCTTAAAAAACCTTGTGAGCTTCTTGAGGAGAGGACCTACACTTTTGTTTGTTAGATTCCGAGCCACTGCCCTTTCTTTCAGTGAATGTCCATCCGTTTCGAGTGGAACCAGGCACACAAAATGTGAAATTTTTATTTATATGTTTTCGAGAAGAAAACTAACATAACTCCTTCCGGTTGGAAGTTTAGCTTCCGGCACGTAGTGATTACCATCAATAATTAACTAATGGTATTTCGAAAAAATTCTCGTTTCGATTTACTTCCGAGTACCGTTTTAAACTATAGGTCCTCAGGATGTCATCATTTTTACGAAGATGGTGATGGAAAACCATAATCCTTTCACCCTGGTCTCATAACCGTGCTTTGTGGGTAGAGTACCAATTATTATAGTAATAATTTTAGTGTATTTATTCAAGGTATATTGCTTACTTTTTTTTCTCTTACTTCTTGAAACGTTTTATCTGTTATGGATTTACGAACATTAAATCGTTACATGTATACATTTTCTGTTTTCCAGGAGACAAAAATATGATTTCCAGTTCGTCGATGTCTTTCACTAATTTTCTAGGTTTCTTTTCTCTCTTTGAAGCCATAGTAATTGAAATCCATTGCAATTAACTTGTCTCTGTTGAACTCCATACAGTGGCAAGGTTTTCCTCTAGTGCGGAGTTTATTGATTGCAGAAGTTTCGGTACGATTCTAAACTGGTGGTTGACCATGCTGGTTGAAACTCATGCTATTTTTTGTAATTGTTCCGTGCAGAACAGAATGAATTTTACTTCTGCATGAGAAATAGCAATTTTTTTTTTTTTTTTTTTAAGTTTTAGTTTATACTTTGTCCTTTTTAGGATTATTTGGAAATTCCATGAACTAATTTCCATCTGCGTCACCATATTCAAGAAAATGCTACCACCCATACAATCTAATTTGCCCCCTTTAAAAGAAAACTCGATAGTATAGTTTATTGAAGGGTGAGTGAGTGTTTAGGTTTAGCTATCGTGCAGTAAAAACTTAAAGGGAACATATTGATAATGTACAAAAAAATGGGTGACATCGGATACCCAGTCACCATTATAGAATCACTGCTTCTTTCGCTGTGAATCACAGTAACAACTATTTTCGGTGATCAGAGCTGAACCGGGTCACTTTTAGTGATCCGGTAACCCGGTATGACATGGACATAAGTGACCCGTTGAGCGGAATGTCCCGGTCTTGACCCGATTGATTCGCGTCAATCTTCATCCAGTCTGACTCATTGAGCCGATGATAGAATTTTGTTCCAATTGATCACGTGATCCAATCTTGATCTGGACTTGTTTCTGTGGCTTAAATAGTTTGATACTGTGATTTGTGAAATTCACAAATTCTTACACAATGACCTTTCACCGGAAAAAGTTGCACACTTCGGAGGTATTTTTCTGGCGCACTTCCATTAAGTTACTACTATCATTAGGATTTTTTCGGCGTCGTAGGTTTTGTGCTCTAGGATGTAACACACCAGTTCCTAGTTATCCTACTCTGCTCTATTCTCCGGATCACCGGGTCAGGCTAGGTCCTAAGCATTAACCCTATGACTCAGTCCAAAACTTGACCCGATTGGCCGTATGACCCGGTTCAGCTCTGCCGGTGATGTTGCCATAATTTTGGATTACAATTTGGACTAACTTTAATATCGCTATTTTCGATAAGTCATTTTCACTCACGGTTATAAATCCGAAATCAAGTATTAAGAACTTTAAAGGGAGGTGGTCATTGGAGGTTTACAAGTATAGATGTCTTATTCGTTGCACCATTTCGGTCCACCTTCAACTTGTCTTCTCCATAGGCTTTTATTTCCATCCTGTTGGGGTTCTTCTTATAAAGTAGAACGAGGGCCGCACAATTTACTATTTTGTAATATGTCCAAGGGTCTTTTGTCTCGTAACCTAATGCTGATCACTGGATATAGGAATGTCGAGGACTTTCTGTAACTGTCTATTGGTAATATGATAATCTATCTATATGATGGTTTTGTCAGGAAATTAACCAGGATTTTAGTTTCGGGAGGTATAAAGGAAGAAGGGTTCTTATCGGTCTTTATCGTTTTTCTAACCATAAAACATTTAATGTTGCGGGTGCTGGATAACTCGTGGTGGGAGGATCTGACAGAATTCGTGGGCTTTGGAGAGGAAGGTTTCTGAAACTATTATTTCAATCTTAAACGAGATTCATTCTCATACAAATATGATGCATGTGTTTGAATTACGCAAACCGTCAGTCAGTTGTCCTAAGGGATGAATAATTCTATCCAACACAGCGCAATAATGCAACCATTGTGTGATTAATCCACACTGGCATTGTGAAAACAGAAATGAACAGAAATCAGGATTCGTCAATTTCGTAATCTTTTAAGTTTTACACATGAACTGCTCGAGATGACAAATCAACATGAACAACACATTTGCGGGTTGATCAATCTTACAACGGAATACACCATTTGCATCAGTAGATATACCGTCAAATTCTATGAACGTTGAAGGTAGTTCGGTGAAGTTTGTAAAATAAGTTTGTAGCTCATTGCAAAAACGGAGAACAAATGCTCCCAATACAACGTGAAGGTAGATTATGTACATTTCTTGATCCAAAATGAGTATTGTAGGAAATATGGTGGATAACAAACACCTTTTAAAGACATGTGTGAAAGCAAATCCACGCAACACCATCCAGAAACTTGTTCTGCAACTTGATGTGTCCAATTGAACCTTTTTCAACCATTTACACCAAAGTGAAGATGAACAAAATAAAAAATACAATTGGGTATCCCATGAACTGACAAAGTATCAGAAATACCAGCAAGTAGACATCTACAATCATCTGTTATTTATTTCTGTTAATATAGCTACGATTACTCCATTCGAAAATTCAGTAGCAGTGTGAGGTATGAAAATGGACATTTTTTTTCGGAACACCCTGGTAATTTATAATTTCATGCTGATAATGAATAAAAATATTTATCTTCAGAACATTTAAGATATTTATGTCACAATTTTTAAGTATTATACTGCTATACTTTTTACGTCAGCTTTGATCTCATGAAACATAAAATCGTTATTAAATACTAAACCCGTTTCAAGCATTTAAATATTTTTAAATTGCTTTTATTTTTCCATTTTATTTATCCATTACGTTTTCTACTTACCATGACCTTCATAATCACCTTCGTATTCTTTTCGTTGTCAAATTATTGCCAAATCTTCTTTCATTTCCTTGACTAAGAATTTAAATACGTTCCTATCTCTGTAATGACGACACACTCTGATAAATCTCTTGATTTTTGTTACAGATTTTCCCACTAGAGGCTGCTGAAGTCATCTTTGGATATTTTTGTCAACTAGAAACGTTACTACAGTACGTTAATAAACCGAACAAGAGGAGGTCTCCAGCAAAACATTTTTGGCAATCAACCAAACAAGCATGACACAAAGTCGGCGTGTCAAGAAGAGAATATAATGATGCTGCGACAGATTTTCCACGCCAAGGTCATGTGACCTTCCTTGGGCGTAAATTAAGAAGTAAAAAAAAAGAGAGAGAAGGAAAGTCACCATCTGGAAGCTGCAGCAGTGTTGACAAACCATGACATCGGGAGTCGAAGCTGCGCCACCTGGTGCCAATAATTTCACACCAGTACCGTCACTGTTCCTAAATCACGGTAAGTGAAACGGAATCGTATTTTTCTTTTAAGAATCGTTCATGTTGTTTACATGTAGATATCGCTAATTAGTGCATGACAAACTGATGTGTTAGTCAAAGACATATATGTTGCTTTTCGACATGTAAATTAGTATGTAATACGAAGAATTACTGTTTAAAAGTAAATTTGAGACAAGTTTTATCTTGTTATTGATGGTGCAGATAAAGCTATGTAAGATTCGCAGCTGCAGCCTTTTTATGGTACTTTTATATTATTTGCACTTCACACTATTTACACATGTTTTGAACGGATTTTGATTTTTTTTTCTTTGTTTCCACGTAAGGTGTCATTATAATGTTTGATCATTGTTAACTACGGCTATTTAGCTATGTTTAGGTTAGGTTAGATAGCGTTATGCAATGTTAGATTCCATTAGTTTCTTGTTCTTGTGTGAACTCTTGTCAATATAGTGCGAATATGATTAACGATGTCTGTTTAGTTAATATTAAGTTAGATTTGTTTAGTTTTGATAATCCGTTAATAAATAACATTATCCTAGAGTCTCTGAATAAACAGCCCAGTGAAAAAAAGGTTAGGTTAATTTCTTTTGATTTACAAAGGTGAATAAACTGAATGGAATTTTGCGGAAGTTGATTCGATTTAGTTAGATTAGATAATATTAGATTTCCTTATGCCCTGATCCTTGCGTCACCTCTGTCAAAACACTTTCGCTTACCTTCGTTTATCCCTTTCAAAACTTTTGGCGTTAACGCCACCTGCTAACTGGTGAAGAAATCGGACACTTTCGTTATTTTTTACACTTCAGTAATCTCGTAACAAATTAGCACACAAAATAATGTTTTCTTTCAAGTTTAAGAACATATGTATCTACTGCTCGAAAAATCACCTGTTTAAAATCTACACATACTGCAACTTCCTTGCCAAAAAATAGCGCTGCGATCGCTTCTCATCTACAATATCCATACAATTAAGTGTTGATTCACACAGTCTTCACTTAACGCTGGTAATCCAGGCGGTAACGTCGCGTATTTCGAATTGGCAATGGATAGGCACTCGAATTAAACCCAGCTGGCGACGAACCTTGCGGTTTTCTAGTTGTAGACGTAGTAGTATAACTGTTGGTGTGTCTAACATATGTATTTCATTCACTCCGCAGCAACGGGCGGGCAAAGCAGCTGGTATATAACAAAGAAAGGATCACTTTATATTTTGATTAACCCTCGTAGTTGCCTTCAGGAGGTCAACGAGTACACGTTCCATTTCCTAACAGAAAATAAAATCTCATGTGTTCTGGATTTCTTACTTACAGTTTTTTTTTTTTTTTTTAAAAAAAAAGAACACTGAAAAAATGTTTATTTGTACAAAGTGAAAGTCAATGTTTAAAACAACTCACTCATTCCCGAACACCTGGAGTCAAATGCCTCAAACGTTGACTTCGTTAAAGAAAAAAAAAATAGACTAAAGGCATGAAAAAGAAGCGAACTGAAAGACATACACGTATTAAATAAAAACGTGAAAATATACAAAAACACACACGGGAGCTAAAAATATCCACCAAATATAGTCTATAGAACTTTGAACTAACTGACACCAGATTTAAAAGTAAAAGAAGAAACAAAAAACACACGTGGGAAACACTGACAAGTTGAAGGAAAGTATTTAAGAAAAGTACTCCAAGGATTTCCCCCTCTGTAATTGGCTTCACGCCATCTATTGATAACTTCCGACAACAGCTTCACATGCATCTCACCGTAACGTACAGCTTGAGATTAACTGTGAAAGACAAACTGTTAAGAAAAAGAAATAATAAGGGAAAGGTCCTGATGTATAAATTTAGAATCTGCCTCTAACGTAGGCTAGCGATTGAAAGAAGCAAGATAGAAACTGCGGTCAGATTTTAAAATCAAGAACCTCGACTTAACCAGCCGGTTTTTTTTTTTGTTGTTTTTTTTGAGTAACTAAATAAAAGAAAAAAGCTGCCCTTGTGTCCATAACTTAACACTAGTTTACGTGCGATACTAAACTGAATTTGCACTCACTTTCCCGCTCGTCATCAGATAAGAAAAAAGCCGGAATTAGAAACACACGCTGACAAAGCTTATATTAAAGTTTGCTTTGAAAACACCACAAAGAAGAATGTTAACAGTGTTACTCTAACGATACTTCCATTAGACAAAAGATAAATTCCTAAATACCCATCACTTTTATATGTCATTCAACGTTTGGTCCCAAAAGGCGAGTATTTTCCAGTTTTCTGCACGTTGAATATACCTTGCACTATTGAGTTTGTCTTCTGAGTTATCGACATAATGTTTTAGAAACAAGGAAAACTTGTTGAAATGTATTAGTCACTGCTTGAAGCGTGAATGTTTGATTCGTAGCCACAAAAGTGTAAAAGTTCCTGGCCGGGGTATATCAGTCGGACGAAGCTGTCATGACAGGAGTGATATACCGTATTCACGTGTCTATCAGCTACATATTTCTGTCTAAAGATAGGGTCAAAGGATTAGATGTGTGCCTTATACATTGTAAGGCTACTACAGGTGCTAAAAAAAAAACAGGTTGGTCGGAAATAATTGGCCAAAATGCACCATGTCCATATTAAACCCTTCCTATCTTCTATTGTACGGTACTTCTGGAACCGTCAGCAACACCGGTTGAAGGTGAGAGCAACACTATCTGAAGTGTAGCTACAGGTGTCATAGAATATGTTACAGCCCTCTGTATATCATGTTGGAATAGTGTGATTAACGGGTGACTTGGTTGCATAAATTAAAAACAGAACATGCGGCTGAAACGGGTCGTAACATGGTCAATACATGGAGCGTAAACTTAACTTCATGATGGATAGTACGTCGCTGGTTTGGAAACCTTTTGTGCTAAGGTTCAGAGTCTCTGAGGTAAGGAAGGTGGAGGATGCATATTAAGAATGGATAATGATGTTTTAAAGGAATATATGGATACAAAATAAACGGCATTGAATGCTTTCAGAATGCTGAGTCTTCAAGTAATATCATATTTCGTTGGTTTGTCATGTTTAAGTCCATGTGAAGTCATTTATCAAAATAATGATGTCAACGTTAACAATTTGGAACACCATTTAAGAATTTGAAAATGAATTCATATGGCTTCCCCTCTGATTGAGTAATTTTTTTCTGCTGGGGGCAGTGAACAACACAATTAATTCACAAAAGTATGAAAAATTGTGTCTACACTTGTATTCTTCTGTTAAATAATACACTAATTTGAACAAATATGTTCAAGACCTACAAAAGTAGTTGAGACTTGATAAGTTTATTTGTACATATCATGTTACGTAATTCTAATCTTTTCTTTGACATATAAATGTGTAATTATTCTGTATATGTATATTATAATTTAAGTTACGGGTGATTTTCATGTTTTCTATGGGTATTACAAATAAGAAGCACACGTTCTCAAGTGCTCATTTTGCACCTTTTCAGAGTTTATAAAATTTTAACAGACCTAAAAGAATCTGTTTTTGTCCTGTTTCGATTGTATTCTGTCCGTCTGTGAAGTCGTCTCATATATACCAGTTTTTTACGCTGGTAAGGTTACAACCTTTCGTTACGGTAACTTTCCATTGCCTACCGAACCAGAAAGATTGAAACTAACTTCACATTTGCGTTAAACGATCTCTAATATCCAAGGTCGTTTTGCTGGTAACACTACAACTTTTGTGCATGCTAGTTTTATACTTTTCGCACTTACGTCCAATTGGACATACCCAATGTGGATTTTCACTACATTCATCATCATCATGTCCGATCCTATTGTGTAAATTTGCACTAACAAGTTCCTTCACATTATATTATTATGTGCAATTCAATATGAAGTCATCAGATCTGTCCTAGGATTACATTATGTATATGTTTCTCAAGACATAGCTAACAACTCGTTTGGTAATTTAAACACGAAAGAATGGAACAATATTTCATAATAAGTAGTCTCTCGTAATACGCTGAAGTACCAAAAGTGATGGGATTGCGGGAGGGAAGCTAGTTCGAACGGCGCCAAACGGTTCCAGTGTGGTCAGTTGGACTTCTGTGAGTGTAGTAAAACGTCGTGTACCGTAGTGATGGCATCCTGACGTGAATTTTGGCATTTGGGTGCGGGATGATAGTTGGTACTAGATGAATGGGATATGCGATTTCGGATGTCGTCCGGACTTTAACCTTTACTTGCTCCACAGTGTCAAGGGTGGACCGTGAGTACCGCATTGGAAGCATTATTGACAACGCGGTGGCCGCCCACGGGTGCTGAATGACCGCAACCGGAGACGTCTAGGCAGACTCATCCCGACAAAAGAACAAGTAAGAGTGCATGATCTGACAGCAGGAAACAATGTAGGACGTTCCAGGAACGTGTCTGAAAGGTCAGTGCAGCGTAATTTGGTCTCGATGGGATATCGAAAGCTGAAGACTGACACGTGAACCGCTACCAATCTCTGCTCATCTGCGGCGGTGACTCATATGGGCTCGGGAACATGTGTATTGGTCCTTAGAGGACTGGCGACATGTAGCGTCGTCAGATGAGTCACGTTTCCAATTGCTACGCGCGGATGGTAGGGTCTGAGTATAGCGCAGACCCCATGAGTACATGGACCCAAGTTGTCAACAAGGTACTTCGCAAGCTAGAGGTGGCTCCGTCATGGTGTGAGCCAAGGTTTGCTGGCATGGTTTGGGTCCTCCGGTCTGCTTAAACCGAACATTGACCGGTCAGCGCTATGTTCAGCTGCTTGGTGACCATTTCCAGCTTCGTGTACTCTGCTAACAATGAGATTCCCCAGGATGACAATGCACTATGTCACCGGGTCGCAATGGTACGCGACTGGTCTAAGGAACATTCTGCCAACTTCCAACACATTATTTGGTCCCCCTCGATCGCTGGACATGAACCTTATCCAGTATATCTAGAATATTATCGAACGGACAATTCGTGCCCAGGCTCTTCCATCAGCAACAACCACCGAATTGTGCACAGCAATCGAGACTGCATGGCTACACATCCCTCTAGCGGACTACCAGGGACTTGTCGCATCCCTGCCATTTTGAATTGCTGCACTTCATCGTGCTCGAAGGGGTCTCACATGTTATTAGGTAGGTATCCCATGACTTTTGACACTTAAGTGTAACTTATAACTTAAGATTTTACATGTATATGGTTGTCTGCAAATGTTCAGAGAGTTCTCAAAACTACCAGCAGGTGGCTCTGCTGGTTTGTAACACCGTGTTCTCTGTTAACGAAGAAACTAACTGTTTGCAATTAGTTCTTTTTAAGCAAGATAGAAACAACTTTAATCTATAACGGGCCTATCCTAATGACACATAATAACTAATATTAGTAAACTAACGAATATACTAACATTCAAATAACTAATATTAAAATTCAAAATACACCTTTGTTGTGAAAGCTGAGATAAAACCTATGAATAGCTGACCATGTAACCCACGTAAGAAGCGGCGTGTTCTTAATCTATACCTATTTTTCCTTTGAGACAGTATTTTATATTCAGGAATGTTGACAATTATTACGTCTAAAAATAACTTGTTTTTCTTCTTTGTTTTTTTTTTAAATCCTTCACTCTGATCCTATTTTAAGTTTTTCGTTCCATTTTTCGTTTTTACTTTTTTTTTTTACTTCCACGTGGAGCCCTTGGGAGTTACGAAACGGTTCTTTTTTTTTTAGAAAAAGTATGATAACATGACGTAACAATAATAAGAAAGTCGGATGACAAAATATCTGTCTCCTAAAAATGGATTTTGCTTGCGAGAATATGAATTTTTAGCTCTGTCTCTCTCCTTACATAAATTTACATCTTAATAGCATTTCATCAAGTTATTTTTTTATCTCTGGAAACAAAATCTTTTAAGTTAAAAAAAAATATAGTAAAGAAAAAAAAATCATTTGTTTCTGAGCCAGCAATCTCGTGAGAAAACTGTTAGTGTATACTTTTTTTTCTGCATTTCTTAGTTTTCTTCCTCACTAAACAACGAAATCGTCAAACTGAGGTAATTTCGAAATCTACCTTCAAATTTTGCTACCAAAATCTACGTTCTATAGAGAGGTAATATACAAAAATTAGAGATCCACATTTCAACTACAAGGTACCAAGAGGCTGGAATATTAGTGCAAAGTGTACAAAAGTGTATTTTTTGTGAGTTTATTAAATGAATTTATGTAGATTACAGTTTATTTTTTTACATACATTAATTCTTGATAATTTACTGTTATACATTAACACTTTCATGAATACTTATTTAGTGTAAGTTCATTTTGGAACTCACAAAGTATAGCTTTTACTGTAGTTTCATTGATGCAAAAACAAAGATCGCTCATGCATCGAAAATAATGATCTTAAATTTCAAATCCTAAAATTTTCTCAACTTTTCTGTTTTCGCCATCTATCCTTAAACCATTCAATTAATTACAATATAAGTTGTTTACATGAGGAGTTTTCTCCATGAATCGGTTTGAAAAAACTAAGACAAAGATTCTTCCTAGTAATAACTTATAAATTATTATCAATGCTTAGCCTGTCGAAATTAAACGCACTAAATAATAATAATAACAAATGTAAGCCAAATTACAAAATGTATATTGGAATTGGATCAGGTTTACCTCAGTCTCGTAGGCATTTTTTTTTCTTTTAGGTTACCAGAATCCGTTTCATATACTGGAGCTGTGTGTTCCACATTTCTTCTCCAAATTAGATACACGTTGGGTGTACGACCTTATTCCTACGGCAACCTACTTGTTCGAAGTGTTGAGTGCTCAACTTCAAACCTGAGATAAATGTAGTCTACTTGTATAGACTGAAAGCTAAACAAACTTATAAGAACTTTGAGACAGATATGGGGGTTCGGAAACGTTTCTAGATTATGTGTACCTTTGTTCTCATTGCTAATAAACAGGATTTGATTACAAAATAATTTACATGTTTTCTCGTGCACTAGTTTCAAAATATAGTAAGATTTTTTCCCCCAATATTTGAAAAACAAAGCGTTGTTTGAACAATTCAAATCAGTGCGCTTTCTATCGTTGTTTATATACCTTTTCACTTCATATCATTGTTTGATAATATCCCTCAGGAAAGCCTATGAAAGAAACAGAAGACAAGGAGCTATCCCGACATTCTTTTAATGAAACGAAGGGAAAATCCTAGAGATATCTCGAACGGGGTGTTCAACAGTATGACTCGTACCGAAATTCAGTCCAACACCCGCGAATTCAACTACTTCACCATGACTTTATTCGTTTCGAGAGACCAATCGCAAGGCCAAACAAAAGCAAGACAATTTTATGTACTGACAAAGATACCCGGTGTTCATAGCAGTATGCATTCTTAAAGAAAGAAAAAAAATCATTTGCAAAAGACGAAGTGGGAACAGCAGAACCGGAATGAATCGGTCATACTAGCGAGATGTATTTAAATGGAGACAGCTAAGCAAATGAAAAGGACCTGCTGACTTTTAGGTCACCAAATTTAAAATGACCAGATAAATTAAGGTAAGTCATTATCCTGAAATCTTAAATCAGATTCTGTATGCAAATATACCTGCTTTAGTTTTTGTGCTTACATGAATTCTTAAAGTGAAACAATACTAATCAAATGCAAAGGATCTGCCGCTTTCAGTCACCTGATTATAAACGACCACTTCGTAATGTGCTTTGGAATCTTGGAAATACCTCTGATTAATACAATTGTCACATTACTGACTACTGACTATTATTCCGAAGAATTCACTGCTCTTATAGCATGAGACGATTTAGTTGACATATTGGGTGGGTACTTTCTTCAGTTCCACACCTTGTACCTCTCTTTCTTTCTCTTTCTGCCTCTCGCACGCTCTCTCTCTTTCTCACACACTCTCTCTGACTTTATTTCTCTCTCTTTCTGCCTCTCGCACGCTCTCTTTCTCACACGCTCTCTCTCTTTCTTTCTTTCTTTCTTTCTTTCTTTCTTTCTTTCTCTTTCTGCCTCTCGTACGCTCTCTTTCTCAGACGGTCTCTCTTTCTTTCTCTCTCCCTCTCTATCTTTCTCTCTCTTTCTGCCTCTCGCACGCTCTTTCTCACACGCTCTCTCTCTCTTTATTTCTCTCTTTCTGCCTCTCGCACGCTCTCTCTCTTTCTCACACACTCTCTCTCTCTTTCTTTCTTTTTCTTTCTGCCTCTCGTACGCTCTCTCTCTTTCTCAGACGGTCTCTCTTTCTTTCTTTCTCCCTCTCTATCTTTCTCTCTCTTTCTGCCTCTCGCACGCTCTTTCTCACACGCTCTCTCTCTCTCTTTATTTCTCTCTTTCTGCCTCTCGCACGCTCTCTTTTTTTCTCTCTTTCTGCCTCTCGCACGCGCTCTCTCTTTCTCACACACACACTCTCTCTTTCTTTCTTTCTCTTTCTGCCTCTCGTACGCTCTCTCTCTTTCTTTCTCTCTCTTTCTGCCTTTCGGACGCTCTCTCTCTCTCTCTCTCGGTCTGTCTCAGACAAAAATTTAAAATAGTTTTAAATTTATTTTTGGTCTTTAGGCATCTCAGACTTAGGTCTGGATAAGGCAAATAAAAGAACGTTAAAAGGTTAAGACCTAGTTGGTAGGTACCATCTCGGTATTTTCCTTGTATGATTAAGGAAAACCTTTGGAAATACAGCCAGGATGGGCAGCCATTGAGATCGTTCCGAGGACCTTCTGACTACTAACCTAACGCTCTACCAACTGCACCACGACCGCTCGGTAACTATTACAACAATAAGCTGTAGCACAATATGTCTTTTTTTTACCTACCGTGCCCCATTTTGTTTAAAGGTCATTTAATTTATCTCTTAAAACAATCAAATAGAAATTGGTGTTAAAATAAACTTTTAAAACATTCATTACATGTAAAAATAATAATTAAGAGGCGAGTTTATTTTCACTGCAAAATACTTTCTTCATTTTGTAAATGAAAGAGACAGGTGGGGAAAAAAAAAGAATGGTCTTATTTTATTTAGAAATCGATGGCGTGGTTCATGTTTGGTTACTCTTAGAAAGATCGTTCCAATTTTCATCACGAAGCTCACTTGCTTCTCTGATGCTTTAATTTTCTCTCTCGCCCCCTCCTCACCTTTCTTTTTCGTAACAGAGAGAATCCTTTTTTCCATGCGTGTCTTCACAATCTTCTTTATTCTTCTTCTTCTTTTCGCACCATATTTCTTCTACGCTGTCACTCCTGCTTTTCGTCTTTTCTTTTTCATCATCATTTTTGTTTTGTTCTACATGTTTTTCTTCATAACCAATTCTTTCTTTTTTTTTATTTCTATTTCTTTCATATTTTTCTCTTTTTCATTTGCTTTCACCTAACAAGTCTTTAGAGGTTCAGAACACGAAACGTATTGGATTTCCTGGAAACAGCAATCTTGACGTTTCGTATATTGTCACCATTTTGTTGCTTTGCTCACGCACCAAAGAACAAACCGGAAATAGACATCCTTTGACTACAAGCCTAGCTGAAGAATCGGCAAGTGTCGTTGGTTTCAGTGACACAATAATATGTCAACTTTTAGAAAAGCGGTTTTCGTTCTAAACGAGCGAGTTTTCTTGCCATTTTTTTTTAAATTGATTCACCTATACTTAATGTATTGTAAAAGAATATTCGACTTAAGCTATTCTGGATCTTAGAGACGACGTCCCTTGGCAGACACTCCTCTGTGGAAGGCAGTGTTTTGGTAATATATTGGTATTTGTTCGGTGAAGTTGATAAGAAGACTTGTAAAATCCTCAGTGAGGGTGACTGTCCGACAGCAAAGCTGAAAACTGATTGCTTGTTCAGTGCCGATCATAGTTCTTTACAGTAAGCAGCAACCAAAGCGGGATGAATCTTCGTTGTTACAGTGCAATGGGGGGGGGGGGGGGGTAGCGATCCACATATTCTCGACCTACGGTACGAACTGAGGTAGGGTGGTCAGTCCCTCGCTCGACCACCTTTACCTCCCAAGGCGTTCAGAAATATCAACGACACTCTGCTACTCCGCTTAATAGGAGGCTGAGTGGACCTCAGAGCGCCAGGCATGGAAACACTGCGACAAAATTCTCGAGTGTCCTGCCATGGATTTGAACCGGGGTGCCCAATTCGTAGTTAGACGCGCTACCACCTGAGCCACGGGTAACAACAAATAAAGGATTTGGGAAGGAACCAGCTCTCGAAATGTTTTAATATATTATCCCACCATTTGATTCATACGATACTACAAGGGGTGGAGAATCTCAGCCAGGATGTATTTGGGCATAAACAAATCTAGGGATTCTACCAGACCTCTCCTGATTCAGGGTATTCTAATGGCTTTCCCAGTTAACTTTGTTAGTTGTCCTGTGATGTTTCTTGTGCTCATGTGCTTGGTCATGGACCCATATGTATGTATCAACTCCTCTCAGAGTCTGAGGTTTTAATTTTTTTATTAGGTACTATTCTTTTTTCTTTTCAATATTCCGGTCTGTGTGGATCACGATTTAAGGCGTCTGGTGGTAGTGACTTTGGTTATTATTTTAGTATTCTAAGTTTCTCTTTACGCAGTGACAATTTGATTAAACGGTCACCCAGCCATGCTCTGACCGGGCTCTTGGTTACCTAACCTACAACATATTCTGTTGGTTACATCTCTTTCCATTTTCCTCTTGTCTATTTGGTTGGTCTCCCGCTTAGGATGAGTTACCCTGGTTTCTGGACTCTTCAAGTTTCTAGACCCAACTGTTCTTTTTGTTTTCAATCTGAAGATCATATAACCTTCTGTCCTCACTGCAAAAGTCATTCACCATTTTCTTTTGTGATGTCAGAAACTTCATTAATGGATCATAAGTTTCCTCGTTTTTACACTTTCATCGTAGGTCTTCCGAGGTTGATCCAGTTTTTGCGTGTACGACTTGAATTGACAAATACGGTAAATTTAATTTCTTTTGCCCTAAACTTGTCACTTCTTTCGCTTTTTCCTTTACACGTTCCTTTCTTCCTTTGATTGATGTTCCAAGAAACATATAGCGACTAACACTTTGGATTTTAAACGGTATCTTGTTTCCCAGTGATACATCGTGGAACAGTTCTTTTCTTATGTGATTCTTGAACTTATACGAGATTCTTCGTTCAGAATTTCTTGTTTCTTTCACTGGTAAAAGCACTTTTCTTATGAACAAAGATACTTATAGATCAATCAGGAAGCTTATAGAAATATAAAACAATATATACTCTAATACTATAATATATAGTCTAATACTATAATATATAGTCTAAAACAATGATTGTTCCACGAAGTTCTAGAGAATTCTACTAAGTTCTAGAAAGTTCCAGCACGTTCCAGAAGGTTCTACAAAGATCCAGATAGTTTTAGAAAACTCTGAAAGGTTTGACAGAGCTCCAGTGAGTTCTAGAAGACTCCAATAAGTTTCCAGAAGGTTCCACAAGGCTCCAAAAAGTTCCATAAGTTCCACAAGGCTCCAAAATGTTCCATAAGGCTCGAAAAAGTTCCATAAGGCTCCAGAACGTTTCATAAGGCTCCAGAAAGTTCCTTAAGGCTCCAGAAAGTTCCTTAAGGTTCCAGATAGCTTTAGAATATCTTTACAGTTCTAGATCTTTATGGCGTCTGTGAACAGAAGGAGCAATTTCAGCTTAGATTTATTTTTTCTAAGAAAACATAATAATTGTATATTGTACTATAATTATACTAAATAACCAACAATCTTCATCTTTATATAGGTACTTGTACTTTTGAAATTGATATGTAAGTTTGTAATTTTGTATTTCTTCCAAATCGTTTCTGTTACAATAAAGAACTAAACTGGTACATGCACTTCAAAAACTACCTAAGTTCTGTGGTAATATCTAACTGCATCATAAGAAATGTACAAGAACGCTTCTAAAGTATTTCGATTTTTTTTTTTTAATTTTTTTTACCCTATACGCATACATTGTAAAAAGCAGATTTTCGGTTTAGGGGGTTGCCTGTTTCAAAACCTAAATCAAATGAATGCCTTCCTTTATTACTTTCAAACAAAAAGTTCGTCAATTTTATGATACAATAACATGGAGTTTCACAAACGTCATTAAAAAAAAAAGTCATTAACCCACCGTGTACCCACCTAATATTTTAAATCACAGCGTGTACTCACCTGAGTGCATAAATAAATATAATGGAACGGGGATTTCAAATCCGGAATTTTCTTGAGCAGTGTGGGGTACCCCAAACAAATGTTTCCATTCCAACTCTCTTTATAACGTCTGAAAATGTTTTTTATATCTCTACCAGATTCAATAAAATACAAATATAATAACAACCATACACAGTGAACCAACTTCTTCAAGAATCTCTGAACTACGATTGTACTTAGAATGACAAAATTATTTTTCTCGAAGGTTTTCACAATCAATATTACAAAACACTTTTAGCATTAAAAGAAGTGATTTCTTAAAAGTAGTATAGTCAATTCCTAGGTGGTTAATTATTTACACTGTACGTTGTTAATTTGCTCCATCTAGTTTTATATTTATGAAACAACACTGAATATCTTGGGTTCTGAATAGTTTTTTTTATAATTATGTTACAATGTTGTTCGTTAAGTCATACATATAGTTAACATATTATGCAGAATGCACGGATAAGCACGAAATATGAGTCAGTGACCAGAGTGACTAGGATTGCGGTTTCATAACTACTCTCGTAAGTTCGTTACGTGATGCGGAAATTATCGCGTTCTCCCTCCATTTCCCGCTTTAAACTGAAGGACGCAGGTCATTCGTTATTTCCAAGGCTAAAAGGAACAAAAATAAATAAGGCATGAAAGAGATAAGAAAGACGAAACGGAAGAAAAGTTGTGATAACAATGCGCTGGTTTACAAGAGAAAAAAAAAACACGGAAAAAACCACATTCTGATTTGGAAAGCATTTATCATTTCATTTCACGACGCAAATAACCTACTTTCCTTCCAAAGCGTACCTCCTTCAATGTGGTTAAATGGATGAAAATAAAAGACCTCAAACAGTGGTATCAAACTGGCAGACTGTATGAATGATTCCAACATAAAAATTAACTTCTAAACGCCTATGACTTAATATTAAGTTACAACTTACACACGTCATAAGTCGCCAGCCAATTACGGTTGGAGAATCATTGTGGTTTTAAGTTGTTCATGGAGAAACTAGCTAACTGCGATTGTTCTACAAGGGAGGGTAAAACTCGTATTTTCCCGTCCCTTAGCCTTTGGTAGACCATAGCTTTTGTGTTAAGTTCTCAGTAAGCATTGTAGTAGCCTCAGATTGTAAAGAATTAAATTATTCGTACTCTTTCTAGGACCTGACATATTTAGGGTCAAAGTGATAGCTTCTCCCACTCTTTCAGACAATGGCGAATTCAACGATGCATTGCTCATGTGTCTCATTGTAGGTCCTGAGATCTACGGGTGGGGTGGGGGAGGAGCTAAAGGCACTCAAATAGTACAACAAAATTGTACATTTAAATTGTAGTCTTGGCTTGTTGCTTGATTTATGGAGGAACACAACAAAACGTGTGTGGAAGTAGGCTCGGAGGGAGGGGGTTGATTCCTGCCATGTTCTTCTTCGGATAAAAGGTTACTCTCGCGATCTGTCCCTTGAAACAATGCATGAAAAGTCCGTAAGAGAAAGAGTTCACAGTTTGAAGAGGCTCGGGGGACTAATTTTAAGTTTCTCTTGTTCTTTCTGGGTAGCTATTCCATAGCGATGACGTCAGATGTGACCGAAAATGCGATAGCCATCTCAGTCTCTCTCTCTCTCTCTCTCTTGTGAGTGAGTGCCTGTGTTTCTGCCTGTGTGTATTGGTGTGGGCGTACACTCGTGTAGATATGTTGCGTAGTGGTAAAGTCGTCTCCTGATTGTCGTATTTTTCTCGGCGTTAGCTTGATCAAACTGGATTTTAAATGTCTGCCATAAAGCGGAACTGTTCCTGTCTCATAAATTATATATAATACATATACGCTCTTTTCTGACATTGCAACTTAAAAAAAAAAAAAAAACTGAAAATAAGGATCAGAATAATGTTGCCTTAGAGACTGTTTTATGGTTCATTTCTTTAAACCTATTTTCGTCTAAAAGGCTAAATTATTACCATTCCCAAAAAGGGATGTAGAAACATAACAGAACAGAACTGAAACCGAGATTACCAAGAAAAATAAAACAAGCTTATAACTTGCCATACGAACTATTTAAAAATAATGGCGATAAATTTAAAAGTTCAATTTGTCAGATCGAAACCAACAAAACGAAAGTTAATTTAAGAAATATTAAACGCATGTAATATCTGAGTAATAGGCTCCCAAAGGTTGTGCGGCACTGTAAAATATAGCGTAATATGTTGACAAGTACTGTATGAAAAATTCATTCTCAAGTAATTGTTATTATGGAGTCATCATCATCAGTGTTGTTCCAAAAGCGACAGGTCTTTCAAGAGAAGCTAAGCCCTCTCCATTCATCCTGATCTTGTTACATGATAATTATTCTCGAAAGGAAAAAAAATATTTAAAAGAATACTTCTATTTTCGGTGAATGCAGTCTTGAATCTATGACTACGGTCTCTAAATCTCATGTACACGAAAAGAATACGGTAAAGCAAAAAGGGTTGCAAAAGTCAGAAAAAAAACTAACATCCGTGTCTGTCTGAATTTTATTTATGGCTTTTAGGCACCTATGTCTCAGGTCCAGATGGGATAAAGAAAGAGATGTGGGAAGTAGTCGTCCATAGCCTAAGTTGAAGGTACCATTTTTCCTGGTGTGACTAAGGAAAAATCTGGAAAGAACCTCAGTCATGATGATCGGCCGCTGGTATCGAACCCAGGACCTTTCGAATAGCAAGCCAATGCTCTACAAAGGAGCGTTCCGTAATATTTGTTAAAATTTAATGTCTTTTGAACTTGATGTAAGTATTCAGTACAATTTGAACGTAATTATGTTACTAATTAGGATATTTGTTTTCAAATTCCAAAATTTAGTCAATTTCAACCTTTTGCCGACTTTCGAAATGTTGACTTTTTTCGAAACAATGTACAGATGTGATAAAAAGTAATGCAGTTTGATATTCATTTCAAAACCGCTGAGCTTTCTTCAGTGTCGTCTAAGAATGTATCAATGTCAAGGTATCAGAATTGAAATATGAGCTTTTTATAGTTTGCGTGCGAGCGTGTGTTTACAAGCGTTCGGACAGACACAAATATTCAAATAAAATAGAGCCAAGAAGTCTGGGTAACCGCTGAAAGGTATACCTTTATTTTCCTGTACATTTAGACAATTCATTTGGTTAAGATTTCTGACTTAAAGGGCCATCGCGACATTCGCAAGGCGACTCTGGGCATAAATCAAGGACAACTTCAGTCAAAATATGTTCCGTAATTTGAACTGTCTTCACGTTGCATGAATACAAGCACACATCGAAAGAAAAAAGCCACCATGCGCTCAATTAGTTATTTATTACGTAAAGACCTTGTTCCGAAAAGGACAAAAAGAATTCAAGCATGTAGTGATGTAATATTACAGACAATTGAATCTAATACCTTAATTCGTTTAACAGTAGTGAATTTGTAACCTTGAAATTAAGTAAGATAATATTGTCCTAGTCTTGCTAGTGACACTCACAAACACGCTTTCAAATTCTCACTTATACGCTAGACTGAGCACCACCCCTTAATGAAAACATTCTATTAATAAAGCGATTGTAAATTAATTAGAACTTTTTGTTGCATTGAAGCATGTTTCACAATGTGAACGCTAGAGGGAAACACTTTTGCCTTTATATAACATTGTACCCTTATAAAAGTAAATTCAAGGTTGGAGTTTCCCCCTCTTTCATTCCATTTTGTTTGGAAAAGAAAACGGATATAGAAGCATAATGTTAAAACAGAAAGAGAAGAGAAGAACAAAATCAATAAAAGAGGAATGTTACGCAATTTCCGTTAAGTGCGTTGTTATGAAAGATTGAAGAAAAGGGTGTAGTAGTGGAAATTTGAAACGACATTGAAATTGAAGTAAACAGTGCAAAAATCAATATAAAAGCGATCATAGATCTAGAACGGTTGTTACCTTAAACGGTTTTGGATATTTGAAGCTGCTAAAATTAAACGAAAGATGGCAGAAACTTGCTCAAGAGAAAATTGTTTTCAATTAAATGAAACGCTATTCTTCTTTACCTTGTATTGAATGGAATGCAAATATCTTGAAACTAAGGGCGTTGAAAACAAAACGAAATATTTCACTTGATGTTTGTGAATCTTTATGAACAAGAAACATTATATGACTTTCGCTAATAATCTAATTATTAGCATGAATACATACTTTCAACTCCAAATTCACATAATGTTGATTTTTAGCTGGTTAATATCTTAATACGTTTCTAATATACAGGGCTATACTTCTTACAAGAGCCATGTTCCTATGTTTTGTAGTTTCATAGTTACGTACTATGAAAGTGCAGGTTACGTAACTTTTGGGATACCCGGTATTTGCCCATTAATTACAGCAGGCCCCCAAAGTTGATGACCACAACTAGTGTGGGTGATCATGGTTGGAAAAGCCGTAGAAAAATTTCATTCAGGCCATGGATTTCCCTCTTAAAGAATTTACGCGTCAATAACTATTGAACAATTCCTTTCACCCGTTATTTAACTGTGTACAGTTTAATTCTTAAGATTGGGGGGTCAATATCTAGATTGTAGAGGGGATATCATCTTGACATAAAAGCATTAGGTAAAGTAATCAATGTATGCTCCCATTTGACATTTTTACTGTAATATTTACAGGAATTTTGTATTCCTAGCAAGTGATTTTTACTATATACCAAAAGGTTAGATAACAGTTTTCCCACCGAAATCTGTGCTCATGAAGGGACGACACACTGTTAAAAATTTTGAGAAACTTTCCTTAATATATCCAGTAATATTTCATATTTACGAATGTTTCAGAATAATCCTAAAAAAAAAAAAAAAAAAAAAAACAGATATCCCTTTAACCGGAAGTACTGTTTTCAGTTCTAGTTCGCACATGCGCAGTAAGAGAAAATATTTCCTTATTGTAACCAAACAATGCAATTCTAATAAAGATTTTTTCTGGCGCCATTTTAATCACGTATTTTTAACAGAAATGGGAAATATTCTCACTGAATGGGGATTGCGATCCCTAATTGAATTCATGGGAGAACTTTATTTATGCTTTCTGTTACGGACAATGTATTTATGACTCATTTCATCTATTTTCATCTAGTGCTTTCTTATCAATGGAAGTTTAGCTCAGTCAGTAAGATGCTGGACCTCTAATTAAACAACCCATATTTAAATCTTGCTTCTGGTTTATATTTCTTCTTCTCCTAAAAACTAAAATTGTGGCTAGTTTTATTCATCTATTTACTCAGAGTTGCTTAACTTTCTCTGGAATGTTTGTGAAAAATTGTAACATACCTCCGGTTTTCATTTTTTAAAATTTATTTAAACAGTTCATTTTTATTTACGTTCCTCTAGAATTATTAAGCTGAAAGTCTATTCAAGTATCTGAGTAAGATGTAGCACGGGAAACTTGCATTAAAACTTTTCCAGACCTTTATTTTTCTGACACAAATTCTTTCTACCGAGTACATCTACAACTCACTCAATGTTTGATCACCAATTTCAATTCAGATATCTCTGTCAGTGGTCGGAAATGGAAAATTTCTTTATGCCATTTCTCTCTCTCTCTCTCTCTCTCTCTCTCTCTCTCTCTTACACATATCGGAGCAGAGTGAAGGAGAGAGACGGAATCACCCATCACCTAGTTTCCCACGACAAATCGCATCAACGAAATCACATTTCATTCTCTCGGTGACCTTGTACTTTTCATCGTTTCAGAGCCAAATCGTACATCTTTCCTCCTACTGGTCATTTTTCATGTGCGTGTGAGTGCGTAAAAACTATAATATATATGTGTGTGTGTGCATTGTTAGTGGGAAGAGAACCATCACAAACATTCCTGCGTAACACCGCAGGCTAGCCATGACCCATTTTTTTTTAAAACTACCACTTCTGATGACCTGGCCTTGTACATTTCCAGCCAATAGTGTCTATACTCTTTCCACACACTCACAAAATGGACATCCCAGAGAGAGATTGCAAACTGTCCATTCTCACAATTCACATACAAAGCGCTCTCTCACACGCACACACACACACACATATTTGCCAATCGCGTGCTTTGGAACGGCGCTGAGGGATCATCATTCTATATTGTGCTTTACAGAAGTTCCGCTACTCAGCCTTCTTTTGTTCCGACTTTACCACTTAAAAGAAAGCTTCAAAACATGATCCAAAACACTTGGGAGACAACCTAGAAAAAAAGAAACCTACCAAAAGCAGGAGATGAATTTCCAATGTGAAAGACAAGAATATATCACTAAGCAAGAATGAAGACAAAGAAGATAGATGGCTCTGGGAGCAGACACACCTTGCACGTAGTACAACAAAGAAAAAAAAAATGACGTGACCTGTTCTCTCAAGAGTGACGAAAGACAAGAGGCAAGTAAAGAAAATGGGAATGAAATTTAAGACCTCATCAAGGTCAAACAGAAATTTGAAATACCGACCACTTCAGGTTTTTTTTTCCTTTAAGAAATGGGGTGACCTACTATCACCAAAAAGAAAAAGTGAGATGATGAAAGCAAGAAATAGGTGTGTGAGAGAGAGAGAGATGGAGAAGAAAACGAAGAAAAAGAATGATTAAGTACATGGACCAAAAAAGTAAGATCCACAATGTTTATTGTCAGAAACGAAAATTGAATTCTTCGTATTATAAGATGCATTTACAGGAGAGGCTGTTTTCTAACTGAAAATTCGTTGGTTGTTTTTTTTTTACAAGAGAGGAAGTGAATGGAATATTTTCTGCCTTTTTATTTATTTCTCACATTCTTTTTATTTTAATTAATTTCTTTTTTGTATCCTTTTTCCCTATGATAATTAATTAAAGACTATTTTGTAGGTTCTTATTTCTTCCTGTCGCCACGAGATGTCTCTCAACATCTGTTTTATTTCTAATTTATTTAGCGAGTTATTAATACGACTTTTATTTATTTTATTTATCCCTTGCCTAATTATATTTTTATCTTCTTGTACAATTGTTTGTCCTTAACTTCTATATTTCTTATCTTTACTGTGTTCTTGTTGTATTTTCGCAAATTTTCTCAGATCTTTTTCAATAAGCTCTTAAAATATATCACGTGTTTCTCTCTTGGCAGTATTAGTCATTGTGCCACTTATATCTGTTTTCAAGTATTGCCCTAGTGGAGGCTTCGTGGAGTCATAATGTCAACTGTGATTTTTTTTTAATAACTGGTTAAAACCATTCATGCTCCTGTTGTAAGCTGTATTGAATCCTGATTTTCCCGAAGGAAGATCGAGAAAGATATACTCGGGGATAGTGAGAACTTTTGTAGCGTTGCTCCTTTGTCTCTCATGTAAACACAATATTGTTCTAAATGTACTTTTTTCTTCTAGCTACCAGCAATGGCTGTGTTAATACAGCACATTTTCTAAATAAATTCCTGTATTTGAAAAGTGATTTTTGCATTTGGAACTAAACTAAAGTTACAGTATAACGTTATTTTATTCTGTGGCCCTTCTAGGTTTCCAAATTTTCGTATGGTTTATGGTCACTTCTTGTACTTTATTTGAACATAGTGTCCCTGTTAGGTGAAAACTAAGATATTTACATACTGCGGTAGGTAATATAGGTACACCGAGCTCGGTAGTTGTCAGTGGTGCCAGCTAATATTAAGAACTGTCCCAGCTGGCAGTGTTGCTAATATATTTAATTCACCCCGCACCCAGGTATATCACTTAGTATTTATTTATATATAAAGTAAATTAGAAGCAACGTTTTAAACTCTCGTTCCTGTTCCAAATCTAGTTCCGGTTCCTCAATTTCTTTGCTCTGGTTTAATTCTGTCCCCCCCCCCCCAAATATAGTTTCCTTGTTCAGTTCTCAATATATGCGCTTTACATCTTCCTTCTGCAATCTCCTCTTAAGGATTCACCCAACCCCGTTAAGCTCGATCTAATATTTTTATATAACTTACGAATTTGTATCCCCAGGTTGACTAGATCGAATGCTTCTTTCAAAATATCAGTTAAAGCTGATTTTTCTCTGTAGTATATGCATGTCTCACCTGCATCTCTTAATAAATTAATAAATTTCGTTCATTCTCTTTCCCTTTTGTTCGATGCTGTTACTCGGAAATAAATTCTGTAAACGAAAAGTTTTGTTGCATTTATTTACACGCAAGAAAATGTAATTAAGAACTCGAGTTTAGAGCTTACTAAATATATTAATTTTTTTAAGTTTCAAGTCATACAGGATACGGTAGAGGAAAGAATGTTGGAAGTAAGTCGGCCAGGACTTAATTTGAAGATACCATCCTATCATTTGCCTGGTATGATTGGGGAAGATACTCTGGGAAAACCTCAGTCGCAAAGTGTTCGTAAATTTCTAAGCCCAAACCCTACTAACCGATCTACGGCTGTTCGGTAAGAATATATACGTAAAAAAATAAATATAAAAAACCCTGTCTCAGATAGTGTTTTTCTACTCTGTTGATTTATGCTTTATTACGTACCGCAACAGTGTACAGATAAGCAAGTTTTCTTCCATACTCAAAGCAACGGATGTTCAGATAATCAATTGGATAGTGTCATCCAAAAACGGAATAAGTCAATTATTGGAAAATACTGTTATAATTCTTTTCTTGTTTCTAAAAAAAAAATACTGTTTCCATCATTCCGAAAGCACTAAATCAGTAACGTTTATTGATCTGATAACAACAGACCCATTTTCTTTAAGTTTCAATATATTTGTCTGTTCTTGTGTGACGTAGGCTATACAGACAACCAAATAAGACAGCGAGAAGTTTATTTCAGATTTGAGTTCAGACATCTCAATTTATTCAGCCATTTTTAATATTGTAAGGACTTCCTATAAAGTAATTTGTCAATTAGTTTTTGTAACACGATAACGCCGAAGCGAAAGCAGAAAAAAGAACTTTCTTCAGATTTGGATTTCAGCGACCTTGTTACCCACTCTTTGTGGCACAAATTTTCAATATTATGATACAACAACTTTTCCTCCATGATATTTATATACGATAGGTACTTCCATGAAATTGAAAGGTGTATCTAAATCAGATAATAAGGGTAAAAATAGAAGAAGACTTATCAAAGCGAACAACAATAGGTCAAGACTATCATCAAGACTTGTCGGGCTGACGCAGGGCCAGTGGTGGCCCAACTGTTAGGCGGTTGGGCCACGGTTAGCCCGACGAACTTTGCTAATAGGGGAAGTGAGACAGGGATGTTGTTTCTCGTTCAGTTCATTAACAATATGTCTAGAAGAAGTTGTAAAAATGTTATTCGAAAGCGAAGAAGGCGTTACGGTTAACGAAAGAAAACTCAAGTGGTTAGATTTGTGTATGATCGATCACTTAAGATGTTGAAATAGCTGCTAGTAAACTGTGAGAAATATGGAACGAACAATGTACGTAACAAAACGAAAAAATGGTAATTGGACTAAATCGAACCATAGAAAACATTGGAAACAATTGGAAGAGAAGAAGTAGAACATTTTCAAGTATTTGAATAGTATTATAAATGAAGAGATAAGATATGATAAAAGAGACAAAGACGAGAATAGAGATGGAGAAACAAGTCATCTAAGAAGAATGTTTTCTGCAGATTTATCAACAAAGAGATAATGAGGAGATTAATCAAATGTTTTGTGTGGAGTTGGAACGTGGACTATACAAATAAGTGAAGAAAGGAAACTTGTGTGGAGCGGAAACGTTGACTCTACAAGTGAAGAAATAAAACTTGTGTAAAGTTGTAACGTGGACTCTACAAAGGAGTGGAGTAAGAAAACTTGTGAGGATCTCAAACGTGAACTCTAGAAAGGAGTGAAGAAAAAGAAAATTGGAATCGTTTTAAGCGTGGACATGAAGACGAATGGAATCAACTGGATGCGGAAGATGTATAACAAAGAACTACTGAAAATAATAGAAAAGAGAAGAGCAATACATACAACAAAGAAACGAAAATTAAACTGGTTAGAACATTGCCTACGCAGAGGTTTTAAACTGAACAATGTATTTGTAGGTATGATTGAGTGCAAAAGAGGCGCCAAAATTGACAGTAATACCTATCTTCATTGCATGTTCTTATCACATAGACTTCAGGTTAATGCAAAGCAACATCTCCAACAAAAGATGGCAACATTATCTCCGTATATGTCTAATGTATTTTTATTGTTGCACGAAATTTCAAACAATCAAGTGATTTCAACAATGAAGAAAGACGAAAATCGGCCTTGATCGAACTCTTGAATTGGTTATATGACCTTTCTTCCCTGAAAGTTTAAACTCTGTAGGTTTGAATTTGTAGTAGCAGGATGGAAATTTCGTGCAACGATAAAAATACATTAGACTTATACGGAGGTAGTGCTGCCATCTTTTGTTAGAGATCGTTGCTTTGCATTAACCTGTCGAACCATTCCTAAGTTTTATAGTATGAACTAATTTGTTCTTGCTTTAATCCTTCCTGACACAATACTATCGGATCCTACAAATCATTTTTGAAAGTATCCCAACATCGTATTATTATTATTATTATTATTATTATTATTATTATTATTATTATTA
>JAGDQP010001825.1:71188-106363 GCA_022664845.1 Lepisma saccharinum
GTGGCAAGGTTCATGATCCTCAAGCTATAAGGGTGGTGGGGATCCTAAAACCCACTACGTCCACCGCCACCAACCTTAAGGCTATTGCCAGCTCGCGCCAAGTTCCTTTGTTCCTGTTACATGCTGTCACCAAGGAACTTGGCTCATCCGTCTCCCATTTCACACCTTTTTAGGGCTAAAGAACTTGGCTCCACTTTTTGCACTTCTGGTGTTTTTGTTCGGATATAAATTATACAGCTCTAAATAATTCAAGTGCTATGATGTATATTTTCAGTATTTTAATAAAGGTATGCTAGTTCCATGAATTAACGTCCTTTGGATAGCCACTCGACATGTATGTGTTTGAAGCTAAATGTAGGATTTTTTTTTAATCCAGGTCTATTTTTATTTTCATTAGTATAAATAAGGGAGTAAAACTGGAAAGGAAATTTCTTTGTACTCCTTCGTACAGTGAGCGGTCGTAGCTTGGTTGGCATAGCGTTGACTTCTCACTCGGGAGGTTCTGGGTTGGATACCAGCGATCGATCATCCAGAATGAAGTCAGGGATTCCGCCAGGATTTTTATTTTGGGAAATAAAAAACAAAAAATAAAAAGCATAGGTAGGGGTAGTGTAGGTTCAAAAATTTAAAAATTGGAAGAGTGTGTTCAGGAATTTGGGAGTTTCACTCCCTGTTGGAGGTGTCTGGCAGAATCTCTAACTAAGGCTTTTCCAGGGGTTTTCCTAAGTCCCACTAGGCAATTCCTGGGATGGTATTTTCATTTTAGGCCCTAGTTAACACATTATTATTTTCCTCGTTATCTAGTGAATAGCGTTTATACTTTTGAATTACAGGGACATGTATTGAGAAGTCTTATTAGCTGCCATTACGACAAAGATTTTCCAGTGTAGTACTAAATTTCACTAAGTGAACACTAGACCTCGGGGTGGCCGAGAGACTATAGCGCTCGCTTTCTGTGCGCGTGGTCAGGTTCAAACCCCACCGGGGTCCATTGAACGTAGTGGTACGGAGCCCACCTAGCAAAATCTGTAGGTCCCATCCTTAGAATTTCACCATTTCGTTTAGGACGTTAATAATTCACTCACTAAGTGAACACCAGTTGCTACTTAACTAGGGCTCAATTTATTACCTTTATGATCTGTTTAGCCGAAAGAATGATCTCCGAATGATATCATCTCTCAGACGTTATGAACTTGGACTATTTTCCTCTTAATCCATTAAAAGATTATTATTATTATTAATTCGATAAGCATTATTGTAATATTTACATGATTATAAATGTCATACTTATACCATTCGTACAACCAGAGCTTTATTGGATTAATATCAACAATAATATACCCTAGAAGTTTGATTTCTATACCCCCTGAAACAAAATACGCTGGTAGAATCCCTGATCTCAGTCAGGACGGTTGGCCGCTTGTATCGAAAACAGGATCTCCCACATGCGAAAGCCACCAGCTCTCTACCAACTGAACTACGGCCATTTACTGTACAAAAGAACACAAAAGTAGCATACTTCTAGCTTAATTCATTAAATATACCATTGTCGTTTAAAATATACCTGCTAGCATATTAAAAGAATATATCTTCAATAACATAAATCTCAAAAGACTGGCTGATAAGAAGGGAATTAGATTATGACTTGTAATATGGAGTTAAAAAAAATATCTTAAAATACTGAAAATGTGCTTCATTGTATAGCTGGATCATAAAAAGCTATGCAATTCATATATTACTATCAAATCTTAACCTAAAAATAAGTCATTTACGTTGTGGGTACAATTAAAGTTAGATAAACAAATTTGGGAGAGAGAGAACGCGATTCATTTTTGTGACGTCACATGTATTTTCCTGTCTAGTGCCTCTCCATAATTTTTTTGAAACAGGATGTTTGTTTGAGAGACTTCTTTCCGTGGATATAATAACCAAACAATCCATATCGAGAAGCTAACGAACTCTTGTCGTCTACGGAAGCCTGTAAATTAAAACTTTTTTTTTTTCTGATTTCAACTTTACCTTGGAAGAAAAAAACGAATCAGTAGTGACACAAAGAGGCAGAAAACAGAAACTTTCACATTGACTTACACGCAGTAAGTGATTATATTGACCTTAGGAAAACACGTATATTATCAATTAGACGTTTAGTAGTAATACGTACCCACAAGTAGAGGTTTATCTTTTCTAAATTTGGAATGTACTTTAAATTAGACTGTATCCTTCACTTAAGGTCAATGACATTGTAAGGCTAAAACCATGAGAAGACTCAAAATATTAACCGCAGGAAAAAAATATTGTTTATTATTGCAACATCACTCATTAGATACTAAAACCTCACTGAGACATGTTATTGCAGCAGGTTATTAATTGTATATATTACTCCTTTCTACGTAAGTATCTATGTTTAATAACGTTGAGAAACTGGTCAAAGTTTGTAGCCGAAAGAAACTTGCAAGTAAACGTTCTGATAGAGGCAGATACAAATTGTATAGAATTTTTTTTATTACGTTTTGTATATGTTTATGAAAATTTGAAGGACTCCAAAGCAAATGATTTCGGAGACACCTATTTTTTTAAAAAATAAATTTTGTCTGAACAGAATCAATATAAAATAGTTGGAAACAACCTTTAGTTTTAAAATAATGGACGATATGTGAAAGAAATACTGTACGTATTAATGGCTACTAGGGAGAAGGTATTATCTGTTGGATTATATGTTCAGGATGGCCGCCATTGTAACGTTTCATCAATTATAAGTTAGCAAAATATAAAAAGCGATCAGGAAACTGTATATACTGTATAAGCTACCACCAGCCGAGCATCACCAGCAAAATATGATCAATGTTCTGTTGGAAACGTTGTTACCAGATCTTTCCAACCACACCTCAACCCCCTTCCTAGCCTTAGTAGTTCCTGACTTGAAAATCCCCTTTTCATCTCCAGAACCGTCTCTGTAATCTGGATTATCTATACGGGTTTGAACTCGTCTCGACGGTCTACGGTGGTAGGCCAAAGACTCAAAGCTCCTGGGTTCGAGTTCCGGCAGGGGCATGGGTGTGGATTTTAATGGCTAAAGGGCGAATCTTGACGGGCCAAAGTCCAAAGTAACCCATATAAAAATAAAGTTTACCAAGGTTTTACTAACTCGTCTCGGCGAGACCTTTCCAATGACATCCCTATCAGCTTCATAGCCCTAGCAGTTCCTAAGTGTTAAAACACTCCTACTTCCGAAACCGCCCTGCAAATGCATGATCTATAGGGTTTTGAATTAGTCTTGATGAGATATTTCCAACGACATCTCAATCACCTGCCTAGCCCTATTAATTCCTGAGTTGAAAGTTTTCGACAGACGGACGCACGGAGATTCTACATAAGTCCTCAAAGAACTTGCTGCTGAAGCCTTAAAATCCATTGTAACGAAGCACGTCTATTTCTTTGAGATATTTACACCCTTGAGGAGGCTTATTCACCACTGAGGAACAAAAAGATGAATGCTTTCTAAAAAAAAAAAAAAGTCTTTGGTCAGGAAATTGAACACTGTTTTCTCAGGATTTTCAGTTTTTGGTGGGGGGTATAAATTCAAAATTGGGAGAATGTAAGTGCACCGTTTCGATCGAATTTTGACCGTAAAACATTTAAAGTTGGGGAGAAGGGGGTGCTCTCAAGGATTTTGTTGTGACATCCCCCACAGAAAGGGGGTTGGCGGAATCACTGGTGTAAGTAGAATTTTGTATGGTTTATATCGATTTCCAAGTATACAGATTTTGAAACGTGGTCGAGAATTTTTGGGGTTTGATACCCTCACTGGAGGGTGGTCTGACAGAATCCCTGGAACGAAATTAATGTCGAAAAGCTGCTATTATCTACTATTCCAGTGTAAAATGTCATGCTTTAAGAATTTTAAAGTGAATTCAAAGATAAGGATATTACAGACATTGACGTATGGATTGTAAAGGGGTTTGCAATGTGGTCGCGGCTATACTAGTTAAGTTCAGTCTCAGACCCAAATCATAATTATAGGAAGCAAACCTATAGTTGGCGTAGTTGTGTAATCTAACCATTTATTTACATAACGACTCAAGAATGCAATACAACCGACTTACTGGGAACTGTCCTTTTACACAGAGCATTTCATGAACTATTTGTCAATAGCATATTACGATTCTACTCAAAACCCTTTCTCATCCGATATAATTATCATATAATAGATATTTTCCAAGACGAAATATCTTTGCAAAAGCTATTGTCAAAATATAGAAACAACTACGACACCGACTACTTATAAATCGATACATCTTTTGCGGATGTTACATGTATTGAGCTCCTTCCGCCCACAGCAAGGGGTGTATAGGAACTTCGCTTTAGAAGTTAAACTAAAGAAGTGTATATGTCATGTTATCATGGGCATCATTTTTCCACAGGAATAAAAAAAGAAACATTTTACATCAAACTGGTAACAGCTAATGTTCGAAAGAAATTCGGTTCACACACTAAGAGTTTGTTCCAGGAAATCTTCACCGCTCTTTCTGTCTCCGTGAAGGAAATGCCTTTATGAGGACGGATAATTATGTGTAAATATTAAAACGAAATAAACGTGCTTGGTCAAGTTGTATCGTGTTGTTTATTCCCCACCCCCCTTCTCTTAGGCTCCTATACTTTCTATGTTTCGAAAACAAGGAAAATGAATTAGGTTTTATTATGATATTATAACCCAACAAATTATTCATGAATGTTTGCATTATGTTAATTTTTGTATTTTCACCCAAGTTTGTTGTATGACGTGAATAAAATTAATTATTTCCCATAAAGCCGAGTGTATGCCTACATATATTCAACTATTGTTCCCTTTGACTACTTCTGAAAAAAAAAACACGCATTTGTAAGTTCTCTATCGTGTGCGCACTATATATATTTTTTTAAATAAAGTCTTATATGCAGTACAGTAGTCACTTTGAATATATATAGATGTGATTGCTCACTCGAAAAATCATCAAAGACATTAGAGACATCTAGCGTTACCAAAGCGTACCTTTCAGTAACTAGTTTCAATTCAGCTTTTCACTTTGCCTGTTTGTTTTCAAAACAAACATAAAATCTCTCTCTCTCTCTCTCTCTCTCTCTCTGCATGAAAATGCTTTGGAGTTTCAAACCTTCGTAAGAGAGAAATTTCATCACAAAGAGTGCTAACTTAAAAGGAACACTCACGCATGCGCAAACAGAGCATGCAGGGAAGTTAACCGCTTCTGGCAAAGGTGAAACTTGAAATTAACTAAAAAAAATAAATAAAAAAATGAACCATCATGAATGTGTTTCTGGCAGCTTGTCTAAACTTTCAAACATTTCCAGTATTCTCCAAGGGTCATGAAATACAAGATCAAAAAACATTTCAACCAGATACGTTCTGAAGAATATACGTTGGAATTAATCCCAGCATTTGATGCTTGTTATGGAAAATAAAATATTATAAAACCCATTAAAACCAAAACGAAGATCATAAATCCATCATTTCATTCGTGTTAAACATTTGAAACTTATTGTATCGTTTTATTACACACAGGGTCGTATATCTAGCCTAAAACCTCGAGGGGTGGGGATGGGGAGTGAAATAAGGTAGAAACAGAGGTTAGTTACGTCTACGGGACATTGTAACAAAAGCAAAAATATTTCACACAAGAAAAAAGTGACTAGCTTCCACCGATCAGACATGATTGCAGAAAAAAAATATTAGAAAGTTTAGAGAAACTGTACGGCTATTACTTTTAAAATCTCAAAAATGTTTCTTCATTTTGACAGTGGGGGTCCGGCAATCGATATGCTCGGTGGCTCAGTCGCCCATCGGACCTGATTACACACAACATTTCAAAATTTACTGTAGGGAGGAGTTAAGATTGTTGCTAGATGAATTGATAACGATGAGTTGATGCCTGTTGCTAGCCGCAAATCATAGGAAAACTTAAGCCAAAGTTAAGTAGTGGACATGCTAATAAAAATGTCTTTTTTGTTTAAAAAAAAACATGCTTTTATTTGTTAGAATATTTGTAATTTCCAAAATGTTACAGTTTTCAGCCAAATAATCAGTGAGTCAATGATGATATGGGTGTCAGTTCTCCATTACGCCTCACATTTGAAGACCTGAAATGCAAAACATCCCAAATCCACCTGATTAATTTATTTTCAGGAGGAACGAAAAACGGTCCAAGGTCTTCGTATGTTACCCTATTCAGCGGAAATTATTTTGTATTAAAAAGGGTTTCTGTGGTACGATTAAGATGTAATATTTATGCAGGTGGATAGTCCTTGAAACATCGTAGATACCGACGAACAGAAAAAAAATGCAAATACGAAAAAAGTGGACTTGGGATGTTTTTCAATTTAAGTTTTCATTTGTAGTTTTGCTTCAAGAAAAATTCAAAATTTAGGCAAAATTCCTAATGAAGATTTTTTTTTCATACCTATATCATATAGGGTGATGATGGGGTACGTATCTTAAAATGTTCCTAGAGAAAAAATGGCACAGCGTTAGGATTACCCGCATTCTTATTGTCCTGGAGACAGTGACAACGGGCATGCTAGAGTGATTATGGAGGGAATTGTATTGCTTTCATCTGATTCGTGTCACTTAGCAAACACACAAATCAGTTAACGTAAATTTTAAGCGTATTTTTGTTTAATTAATGTGTCAATAATAACTGTCTATGTAAAATTTACCATATATAGACGTTTTAAATCTGATTAATTATTTTCAAATACGCTTAGCATACAAGCATTAAAGATAACTGCAGTACATTAAGGGACAAAAATCCACACTAATTTATTAAGCATTAGTGTTGGAAGTGTCAGACAAAATTTAAAAAAAAAAAGAGTTTTCTTCAACTTTGGCGTTCACAAATTATTTTTTTCTAATCGGAATTCCTTCACGTCATCGATCTCGGACTGAAACTGAGTTGGTGGAGCTATATTTTAGCATGCGGAAGATCCTGGGGACGATCCTGACTGTTTGTTTTACGTTTTTCCTCAGTCATACCAGACAAACATCGAGATGGTACCTATAAACTTGGCCCTGGACAACTACCTTCCAATATCCTTTCCCCCAGTCCCGGCCCGAGTCTGAGATACCAAAAGGCCCTAAATTAGTCAACGAAATATTATCCTTTTCCGAGATGTTGCGGCTGATTGGAAAATACTAGTCCCAGCAATTACGGTGTTACATATTTATTATTTTCGAACACACTGTACTTACTTTCAATTTATATATCATTTACTCCTTGTATTGATTGATTGAACTGTTAACGAACGTTTTTCACGAGCTAGTGAGTTTGTAAGGACGGGACCTAGAGTGTTTGGTAAAGTGGATTACGTATCATCCCGTTCAATGAACCCAAGCGCTCAGAAAGGGAGCACGCTAATCTCTTGGCCACCCTCAGGTAAATTTTATTTCAATATTTAGACAGAAAAAAGAAATTTAAAAAAATCAAAGGAAACTCATCCATCTAGAAATTCGTAAACCACATTCATAACGGTAGTATGGATATTGGTTTTTCCCTTTAGCATAAATGAAAAAAAAAAAATCTAGCTTAAAAACTTGTTCTATGTTTTATATTTTCCAATTATTCCCTCTTTCCTAGGGAAAAAGAGGGATTTTTTTTATAGATTCATTGCTGCATGATATCTTTCTTGTTTCTTCGTCTTTCCAGAGGCTAAGAGAAATGTGCTTTGTTACTTTATAACGACCTGTAATATTTATATGCAGTTTTCTCTAACTTTGGGCAATTTTAATATTTATTTCCTTATTTGAATTTAAACAAAGTCAAGAGAATATATTTAAAAGGTTAGATGTTGAAATAGTTAAATGAACTGTTTTCTAAGTAGAAAAGAAAGGTCTTAAGAGGGTATCGATAATATAGCAAAGTATAAAGTTTTTTACCTGTTGTAAACCTTTTCTTGAGTTTTCTGTTAGAAAGATAATAGAATTGCATAATAATGCTATATTCTCTTACCGAAATTGGAGATAGTGGTCGAAGATGAGATACGAGGAGATTTAATTTTTTTGTCAACGATTCTATGATTATTGAGCTCAACTTTTTTTGATCTTCAACGTTACGTGTCAATGTCCGGGATTGACGCTATTCTGCCAGAGTGAAACGAAGTATTTGCCTAACGCGTGGCATAAGAGTACGTAGCATTGCTACATAGCACCGCTAAGAACTGGAGTACAATTATGTGCTGGGTCAATCTGCTAGCAGTTCGCTTTGTTGTCAACATCTATAGAGCGTTGTGAAACTAAATTATTCATTGGAATATTAGAATGATTTTCATTCTATAATTCGAATGATCAAATAATCGAACAAACAAGTGTCTGAGTAATCTATCGAACACATTAACCTATTCGAAAGCTCGAAAGAATAATTTGCTAAATGAACAAATGAATATTCAAATTATTTATTCGAAAATTCGAATGATTTTCTTTCTCGAATCCGAATGATCGAATGTACAGATAATCGAACAAACAAATGCCTGAGTAATAACTCAAAGGATATTGGCTTATTCGAAAAAATCGAATGAACAATTTCCTGTAAGAAAGAATAAATGAACATCCAAATATCGAATGTACAGATAATCGAACAAACAAATGTCTGAGTAATCACTCGAAGATATTGGCTTATTCGAAAAAATCGAATGAATAATTTGCTGTAAGAAAAAATAAATGAACATCCAAATAGTCGAACAAGTAACCTGAAGAATGAACAGGTAGGTATTGGAATAAGTAAAGAAGAGCAGAATATTTCGATGAGAAAAGTTCTGACGGAATGTACAAAGGATTGTTATGTCTTCAGGTGAACTATGTACTCACACAGGTTCATAGAAAGGTACAGTCAGCGCCAAAAAAAAATGTGTACCCAGTCGTAAAATTTCCTTTCCCAACAACTTTGGAATAGAGAGACCGATTTGAGTACAGTTTTCGGTAACTTACTTAAAGGTAAAGGAAACCGTACCCAAATCGGCTTATCCATTACAAAGCTATTCGGAGAGGACATTGCACGACTAGATACATACTTTTGCGGCTGACTGTACAGTAAGATTTTTTGAAATATACTTCCTAAGTTTGCTAAATTGAATACTATGTAAGTATCAAGCGTATATTTGATCTAGATTTAAAATTAAGGTTCCTTATGGCCTATGAAATTTCCTAACCAGGAGCGTAGCCAGGGAGGGGTCAATCTTCCTAAAATACCTTGGTCCTGTACATTTAAATGTATAAATAGGAGGTATCGTGAGTCTTGTCACCACCCCTACAGTTTGTGGCTGGCGACGCTACTGCGACAACGTTTATTAGTTCAGTGTTGGTAGCTATGTTACTTCAGGTTTGGAAGAAAATGCCATCAGTACATTTTCCACAATAAAAGTATGACAACACACAACGCATAATCTTGTAAATAAAGAATTTAGCAAGAACAAACCTAAACTTCTAATGAGGATATAGACCAGTTTTGAACCCAAGACTTGTTATTTCAACCATCTAACTGCTTTAACATATAAGTTGTTATTTTTAAGATCAGGATACATCTAACTTCAATATACAAAACTTTGGTAATATTTAAACGTATAATTTTCATCTACTCGTAAAAAGTAAAAAAAAAACGGAAAAGTTTATTTGAATTCATATTTCTCAAGGTACTCGCGTCAGGTCAAACACACGCTTTACAAAACAAAATACTTCCTTTCCTGTTTCATGACTCAAAACATAGTGCGGCCAATTCCAACAAAGCTGGCCAAAAGTCCAAAAGAGAGTAACTAGTTAGGGATTTTTTTTCATAATGGGTTGGTTACACTGCATCTGTAATGGTCTGAAATTAGTAACAAAAGTGTTTTATTTCCTTTTACCTGTCCCAGAAAAGGAGTCGCAAAGCTACCTTTGTTCGATTAGGATCGATTGTGTTACTGAGGCAGTAAACGACGCACGTGTTGAAAGTTGTATAAAAACTTTAGATTAAAGCAGATCATAATCAAATAAAATGGAATCAACGTCTGAAAATACGTAGAATATATAAAAACAATTTACGAAATAATAATTTATCAATTAGTGAAACTATAATTGCTATTGACTTTTATTAATTGAAAGCGTTAAATACGATATGTTATTATGAAAAAGTTATGTTATTCCGTCGTCAGACTTATTTTAAGTTATAGTCAAATGTATTTTCTTCAATATAAAACAAATAAAATCTGTACGAAGTAGCCCCAGTTTGTTATTCAATCGTTTCAAAATGGCGGACACAAAAACCCATTTTCCACACCGTTTGAGCTAGCGCTACGAAATTTAGCATATAGGTGTATTATCACGAGTAGTTTAGGAAAATATTACAACATATTAAAAAACTTGCCACTTGGATCCAAAATGGTAGCTAAATCTATTGTTGTATAGAGTGCAGAGCCCATAGAGTTAGGAAGAAAATAGAGAGAACATACATGACGTCACATGAAGCCAAATTCGGTTCATCGGCAGCCATCTTGTGTGGCCCCATTAGAGTCCCTCTATACCGAGTACTGTGAGGATTGCTTTTTTCGATAGAGGATGAGTACACCTGAGAGAGGCAATATTCGGAAAAGAGGGTCTCTGAATATGGGGTCACAAAAGGTGGCCGAAATGCCTCGTCCCTTCCGTCTCTTCGCTTCATTCCCCTCTCCAACAAAACAGCCTAAGGGGCCCTCTATTTATATTCCTAACTCTATGGCAGAGCCCAAACCGCTGGAGCAAGAAACACCAAATTAGATACGAACGTACATGATCACCAGTGGGTTACGAAAATATTACAAAATGTTTCAAAAGTTCCACTTAGATCCAAAAGTCAATTTTCCACACCGTTTCAGTTAGAGAAAGGAAATTTGTCATAAAGGTGCATCATCACGAGTAGTTTAGGTAAAATTACAATATGTTGAAAAAGTCGCCATCTTGGATTCAAATTAGCCGCCCAAAATCCAATCACACATCATTTATTTAAAAAAAAAACATCATCATATTTCATTAAAAGCAATTATTATTTAAGTATACGCTAAAATGTTAAAATGATGTGAAGGGATTTTAATTTTGGAACTCTTGACTTCAAATTCGTAGTCAGCGACCAAAAAAAAAAAAAAAACATGGACATGATATTCATCTTGATTGTAACATGATATACAGGCTGTTTCAACGAATAGGGATTACCAATAGGAGATGAAGGAGGGGTTACAATTTGCAACTCTGACTTCAGATTTGTAATCAATGACCCACAGAAACCCCCAAGTATAGATTTTGAGATCATTCACTTGCGTTTTTTGACATTTGGCCAGCCTTTTTGGAATCGGCTGCGCTGTGCAATGGCCTGATTCATTTAATACATAAAACAGAGAGTGCTGTTCTGTGAAGTTAAAAATAACTTAATGAACTATTCAGTATAAACATTTAGTGTTATTTAATAAAGAAATATTTATATTTAAAAAAAGAAGATAATACAAAAAAAAGTGTTATTTAGATTTATTTTCTTGCTGTGTCTCTCTTTTATCATGTTCTTCTATTGTGAGCTATTTTTACAACTTGTCTGTGACATCACGAAACTTTTAATACACCTGGCAATCCTGAACGTTTTTACGGCCCCTGTATCATTTTTATTACTGTTTATAGATCCGTATTTCATCACGCAAAAGTACCAGCAAATAATGACTAATTTCAATGGAATACGTGCCCAATGGACTAACATTAATTTGTGAAATGTCATTTGTCTTCTTTTCTTTTTTTCTTTTTTTTTTATATTCTTACCTTGTTCCCTGGTTGGTTCCTATCTTTATTTTATTTGCTGTTTCCGTTTTTAACATTTTTCAACTTCTTTTTTCGTTTACGAATAGAAATAACGTTTCCTGAATGCATTAGTGATGACGTTTATTGTTTTCTTCGTAATTCTGGAGATCTAAAAATAGCTTTTTATGGAAATCTACACTTGCATAGGAAACTTTTATTATACGCAGATCTATAAATTCGAAATATGGCTATACAATATTACACACTCGTTTTACCACTATACATATCTTTTTTTTAAATCTATTTTTGCGTTAAATATATTTTCCGTAAATGAGTTAAAAGCCTTTTTATGTACATTAAGTATTAACGCTCATAATAATCTAGCTATTTCAGTTCTATGCAACGAGAAAAAGAATATGCTTAAGCTTTCAAATATTTCAGAGTTAATGATGAATTTCCCTTCCATTCGTCTCTCATTATGCTGCGGCCTTACGTTCAACGAAACCAAGATTTATAAAATATCAGGTAGCCCATTCCCTTGCTTTAATTCTCATTGCCTAAATGGTGTATGACGTCACTTGGAAGACACTGTTGATTGATAGCAGTTTAGTATAAGCGCGATGCTCGTTATGGTAGACGTTCACGAAAGATTCATATGATCAGCATGTTTTTAAATCTTTAACAATTGATATTGTTTTGAATGCTTTCGAAACAAGAAGTATACAATCTGAATTAAATTATTAATTTTTCCTTAAAATTTGCTTCATTTGATTTTCCATCACCTTCAATCGCAGAGATCGCTAGTATCGGACCCTCTACAGGTATTTGCTCGAACTTCTTTGTTTTCATACGTAATATTAATTGTTCGATGGCACGAGGTCAACCAACAGACGCATAGAGTTTGGATAGAATAAAGAGACCTTTTATGACGTCACATGAAACCAAATTTACGGTTTCAGCCTACAGCCATATTGTGTGATCCTATTAGGGTGCCCCTATACCGAGTACTGTGGGTCAAATCGTATTCTATTTATTTCAAAGCAATTAACGAAGAGTCTTACAAGTCAATGATATCATTTTGATCAATTTTACATCATTTTCAAAGAAGCCTTTGTTTATTTAGTTTTGGAAAGTAAATGAATTGTGGGACATGATTGGCGTATGACGTAGAAAGGACCTCTTGACCTTCTGCTGCTTTTTAAGAACTTGGTGTGTATTCATGTGTCGTCTGAGGAAGATGATGTTAGAACATTGAAACCGTTACACTACCTGTGTGCTTTTAAAATACTGTGATGGACTTGTCAGCCTGTTTTAATTAAATTAAGTGTGAATACAAGGCCTCAATATAATTGTAAATATTATTTACAGAATTACTACTCTATGCAGAGTACGTTATATTGTATTATAATATGAATGACTCAAGAATGAAGTCAATTAAACACAGATCACACAGCGAGAACAAAAGTAAAAAAAAAAAACTAAGTTTGAACTGAAAATTTGGTCCATATTGGCTTATACTGGGAGTGGGCAAACGAGGTTAAATATTTGCTCTGGTTTCTATCTTTCGACACTAAACAACCACACCTGTATAGTTATGTAGACCTCGATATTAACTTCTATACTCTTAAATGTGGGCAGTATTTAACCTGTTTATTTTGCTTTGAAATTATTTGAAAATCTTGTTACATTGTATTTTTTTAATACAATCGTATTTACGTAGCAATAAGTGTGATTTGAACTATTTTCTGTACGGAATAAAGAAGTAAGTTTTGAACGTATATTATACTTTACTAATATTCGTTTTCACGTTTTAAAAAAAATGAAAATCCTAAGCTTCTTTTGACGATGTTGCTTGTCATTCCCAATTTATAAAAAGACGTGAGAAAATCACTTGCTATTCCTTTGGATTCCTTTTTTCCCCTCACGTTGTGTTGTTGCTTGTACGATTGGAAGAATCACTAAGAAGTTGAGAAAATCTTTTGAATTTCTTCTCTCTTCCCGTCAGAGGAAGAGAAGAACAGACGGCCTAAGGGGAATTGAGTAAAGGGAAAAAGACAGCAGAAAAAGAGCAGTAGAAAGTTTCTAATAGAACGTCTGACAATCAGTTTAAACGTAAAAAAAAATTTCCAACAGAGAATTTAGGAAAAAAGATCGTCAATCGCACAACCAATAGAAGCTGGGAAAAAAATCTTGGAAAAGAAAACGAATACGTATGTACACTGAAGACTGCAATCAGGGAAGATCTTTTGTGTAACTTAAGGAAACAAATTAATATTGATATGAAGATATGGTAAGTGCCGGGTGATCTGAAAATACATGACCACTTTTGTTTTAATAATAATGGTCTTTAGGTATCTAAAGTTTAGTCCAAGATAGGGTAGAGGAAAGAATACAGAAGGAAGACGGACCAGACTAAAGTACTAATCTGGCATTTCCTTGTTGTGACTATGGAAAGTCCTGAGGAAACCTTAGTCAGAATAGCCGGCCACTGGAATCGAACCCAGGACCTTCCGAATAGGAAGTCAATGACCTATAAACTGAGAAAATACGGTTTCATTTCAGGGGTGATTTCTAGAAAGATTGATATAGATCTATAGCTTTATCAAAAGAAAGCGTAGTTTTGGATCATTAAAACTCGACAAATAATGAGGTAAGCCTATATAGGACATTACACTCAAAGCTGAAGAGAAGGCTGTCGTGGCTCAGTGGTAGAGCGCCTTATCTCTGGTATTTGAAGTCCTCAGTTTGATCCCAGCTTATGCCATGTGGGCTTGGGTCGATTTCCTCGGGGCACACCGGTTTTCTCCCACTTTCATCATTCCATCAATGTCCCCATCATCATCCATACGCCCTGAGCCAAATTTGCCTAAGGGCCTTAAATAAAATTGAAGTCAAAGCTGTAGTTAAAAATGATGTTTTGGTTCAAATCATTATGAATTCGAGCCATACTTTGAATCAGTCAGTATCCACGTAGAAATGTCATAACTGTAGCTCCATCCAATGGATACTCCCAGCTCTAAATTATAATCAATTCCAAGGTCAGCATTACAATAACTGCTTTCTTACGGAGATGTTAAATCAGCTAGGTAGTTTCTCAGATATTAATTCCATTTAGGTGTGCAATATTCAATGAACCTACAAATATAGCAGAGATGAGGAGTTGTTTATTCACATGACATTATCATGCTTTCTGATTTCTTAGGAAACTATAATATAAATACGTATGAATTTCAATAAAGGAAAGGGTTTTTCATCTAATATACTTTAGAAAGAAATTCTAGACTTGATTTCTGCTCTTCGTTAGGTAGCACGATACTCTTTTCAAGTACAAAATTTCTGAACAAACAGAGGGAAAACGCCAGATGTAAATATACTTTTAGAAATGAGATTTCAGGTTGCTTTTAGAATTCATCTTCACGACATTTTTTTTTTACAAGAATCCGGTGAATTTTCAGTATTTTGAGGAAAATGTTGCATCGGAAATATGACAATATTGGTCATCTCTTGTCCAGGGTGACCGCTTACGGAGATCTTCCAGTCACATCGATCGGAAGGTGACGGTATATGCTGGTTTCAGATGGATTTCCCTGTATTTCCTATACAAACACAAGTTGTGCAGAGATTCTGAAAGTGGTAAATAGCATTTTAATGTGTAGTCATAACCTTGATGACACATAGTGTCTGGATTCTGATTTCTAGTAAATTTAGTCAAAGTTACTAGTGTCAAGTTTCTCCTCCGTGTTTGTTTTTGAGATAAAATGGTACTCTATTTTTATTAGGAAAATCCATACACTACGGTTACAAAAATTGTTAACAGCCTTCCGTTTACACCTAAATCCCAAGATCCCAAGAACCCAAGAATTACATTCAGATTGTTTTTATTGAAACACACATATATCCAAAATAAGGTTTGAGAAATTAATTAATTGATTAAATGCAAAATGAAAGACTCTACACATTCGGAGAAGAATAAAACTTATCAATATGACCACAGCACTATTTATTTTAAGTACAACTCCGTGGTTCCGTTTGCCAAAAACAAATTTCGTTGTAATCTATTGGTTTCGAACTAACAATTCTAGAAATAATTTTACCAAATTACAATTGTCTTAATACTTTGTTTGTAATTTCAACAGTACAAGCAGCGATATTTAACATTTACTATTTCTTTTGTGACACTTAGAACGTGAAAATGTGCTGACATCTCTTAAAAGTTTGGATAAACTACAAACTAACTGGCATATCATGCTGCCATCTGTTTAGTACAAATTCACTGATTTCTTTTGGCTATTGTAGAATTCCAGATATATATTACTTTGACTGCACAAGATGTGGAATATTTTTTCGCCATGATTTTCAATGTAGGGTGCTTTCGCGCATAAAACCATTAAGTACCTAGCAGCGTTACCAATGTGCGTTTAATCCTAGAATTTGTTTTGAAATATTGCAAATTTTTCGTAGTTCTTTGTAATGCAATATAACATGGGGTTTTGTATTGATTCTAGTTTCTCAAGAAAATTTGTTTTCATGATTTTTTTACGTGAATGTGTTTCTTAAGGCTCCTCGCTACTCCCGCTCCCATTTCCTTTAACATTTTTCAAAATATTTCAAAATCTAATAGCATTATCAAAATTATAAGAAGATACATCTCTATTACTTACAAATTACTATGAAGTACAATGGACAGTGACCTCGAGATCTTATCCATTGATGCGTGATACGTTGTTAATTCAATAATGACGTCATAATCTTTGATAATTTTGGATACAGTATAAACCATTAACGTTTAAAGTAAATACTAGAAAGAATTGCGTATTTTGTGATTATATCTTCTCACTAAGAATGTTTGAAAATCCCAATTTAATTCCAGAGTTTAGATCTCCTTGGATTTTGAAATTATGCGGAACTCCAACATTCCGAGATTCGAGAATTAAAAACTTTATAAAATTCCGGAATTCTAATACTTCAAATTTCCGTCATTCATGAAGTCTAAAATTCCCGACTTTCCACAATTCCTACATTAGGGAATTTCCACTTCCCGAAATTGTGGCATTCTGGAATTCTAAAATTTTGGAAAACTCCTATACAGAGTAAATAGCAAAACCAAAAACAGTTAGTTGAAGCCGATTCTGTTACATGATTTACCATAACTAGGTGGGGACTATATTCTTTACTCTAACCGAGTGTACACATGCATAACTAGCCGACCGGATAGCCGTGTGGTCTAAGGCGTTAAGCCCACGACTCGAAAGCCCCGGGTTCGAGTTCCGGCAGGGACATGTGTGTCTTTTAACTAGGGGCATAATCTATCGTGACGGGCCGAAGTCAACAGTTACGAGACTGGTCCATGTAAAATAAAGTTTACCAAAGTTTGTACATGCATAACTACAAGTACTGTAAACTACTCTTCCATGCAAAGTTATGTGTACCAATAAGAATCAGTCTAATGTCCATGCATGTTAGTATCTATTCTTGACCAATAACCATTAGAGCTATTGCATAACACTGTCAATCATGCAATATTAATTTGAGTACAATATTAGAGTCATCTAGCATAGCAAAATGTTGGACACCAATATTCTCAGTTCATATTTGTGTACATAAACACTTTCCAATAATCAAATTGTTTAACACGACACCCACACTTAACTTATTAACTTCTCATATCGAAGGTATATGTTAATTCTAAGTACATTAAGAAAGCTACCCATCTATATCTTATGTCCCTAAACGCTACAATTGTTAATATATAGGTTGTATATATGTATAATTTGCATTGTAGAACAATGTTGAAGAAAGTATTGAGTCAGAAATAATTACCGGTATCGAGTATCGAGGAATTCTGGTATCGATCCATTTCTAATATATATAAATATATGACCCGACCCGCTAGTCTGGTGGTTACCGTCGTTGACTGCAGATCATGGGGTTCGATTTCCGGCTCTGCCAAGAAGATTTTCCCAAAGCAAGAGGATCTGGAACTGTGCCATTGGGGAGCTGCTGTGAATAAAAGACAGTGGCGATCACAGTTGAGAGCTTCGGCTCTCCTCTTCCAACACGTCTGGTCAGAGTGGGAGCAGTAGACTGTGTCAACATTTAAGGCGAGCGTGGGAGTAGTAGACCAACTCCTTTCTCAGTGAGAGGTCTTCTCATCCAGTGGATTGAACATGGCTGTGAATTATATATAGTGAATACTGAAATATATGTAGTGTACGCCTATTCCATAGTACTAGGTTGGGGCGGACAGAGGGCGTATCACGCGATTAGTGAAGAAGGAATAATCCGTTAGCACTAGTTCTTCACAGTTTACGAGAAGACACAATAGAATAAAAACGTTGGGAGGGTAGTTCCCGGTAGAACCGAAATTCAAAGTAGACCAGTACTTTTAACTTGTAAGGACGTATCAATTAAGTTAAATATTGTGTCGCCGCTATTTTGTACACATCATAGATCTCATGTAGATAGCAATTAAGATAGTTCGAAAGCCATCTACACTTTTGGAGTTGTTGCCAACATTTAAGTCAGTGCTGCCATCTGCTTAGGAATCTGGAAAAACATTCATCTCGACGCAGTGGGGTACGATGGTGCATTATTGTTATGTTATTATTATGTCTACTTTTCATAAGTTCAGCAAACCGTTCTAGAATCTCAGTAGGTCATAATATTATCCAGTTAAAGTTAAAGACGATGAAATACTAAGCCATCTACCAACACGGCGAGCCAGTACATCTGATGATACTACTGATCCCAAAACCTTTCTCCAATACCACAATGCAGCACATCCAGTGGTACTACATGAGAAAACAATATCTAAAAAAAAAAGATTTATTGAACTCATTTCTACCAGTTCCTATTTCACTAATTCCAAAAGCATTGGACAAATCATTCGAAATACTGGATTGAAATTAAAGAGTCTGTGAAAAATTCAAGTTTCCAAGCGGATGTCGCTATCTGCAGCTTTGCTTATGTTTATGACAGTGACGATTCCATTACTGACATAGAAAATGAGTGTATTGAGTGTCTCGAACTGTATGAAAATACCACTTGTATAGAATACTCGACACAGTGTGACAAAAGCACAAAATGGTTCACTGAAGCTCGTTCAGTTTATTCAGTTAAGTGCTCTACATGTGGAAGGGATGAATACGTGCCGTTAAGACGAAGATGAGATATGAAAAATCGTTCTTTTTAATTTACTGTCTCAATGCTGTATTTTTTCAACAACGGTGGAACAGATAGCTAAACGCAGCATGGTTTTTTTGGTGCGTATTATTGTTATCTAATGGTTCAGAACCTAGCAATTGTATGTCTACGTTCTTCGTAAAGCATTGAAATATTATGTAAATTATTTTTGAAGGGAATGAAAGCATATAAAGACAGCCACAGCTTTTTTCGTTTACTTAAAGGGTGCGCCATCTATCCCACTTTTATTCTATAGTAATCTATATATAATCAATATAAAACTATATATAATTTATAGTAGATTATTGAAAACAAAGTACACAGTGAATGTTTTAAATGATAAATTTGCCAAAATTGTCGAATATATTTATTTAAGGTTTGGTCATGTCTAGTTTTATTTCTAAATAAATAACTGTTGAAATATCGATATTGGGTTCAGGGAAATCCCTAGAAGTGGGTTTTCGTTTTCTTAAAGTGTTTTCCTTTTTTTATTCGACAAAGAGACACATTTTAGTTCCTTGTGTCTTCAAAGTGTTTTCAGCAATCACGTGAAGTTTCTTTTTCACTAACAAGGAAGTACCTTCAGGGAAGGATTCTGAGGTAAATACGTAGAAAAGAAGGTAGAAACGGAAAAAAAAAGATCATCCCTTTGACAAAGAAACGTCACCCAATCAACTTTGCTTGAACGAAAGCAAAATCCAACCTTAAATCCGAGCTTAGATCGTAAATCGAACGCCGAATCGAAGCTAACAAAAAAATCAAGACAGAACTTGTCTTCTTTTGAGGTGGTCCCGGAAACGGTAAAGGGGGAACAAACGGTGACAAAGAAACAGAACGAAAAAAAAGTGGGGGAGGAGAGAAAGAAAAGATGAAAACAAACCCAGGAATGGATGACAGGGTAAGGAAGGGTACATTTGTAGACTGAAGGAGAATGTGTTGCGCAATTTCGCTAACGTGGGTGGAAAACAATGGGAATTGTACCGGGTGTAAAATATTGTCCTCTCTGTCTCCCTCTCTCTCTCTCTCATCCACACACACACACACACATACACCCGCCACCAGGGCTGTCTTGGAAAGGCGCCAAGTTGAAGCCCATTCACTGATTCGGTTCTGTCGTCGTCCAACCAGCGTTTTCCATGTGATTCCGTCCACGTTCTGCGTATTTCTTTTGTTCCTGTACATTCAGAACAGCATCGCTTTCCACAAATCTTTTTTTTTTTTCAAATAAAGTGTAGCTAACTAAACAAATATTTTGAAAGAGCTCGATAATTTTTTACGTCCGCAGTGGCTTCCACTAGTGACATATGTTCAAATCAAGATATGGTTTGGAAAACATATATAGCTACACATATACCTACCTGTATATATTTCTTAAAACAATAATTCTTAGGGAAACTGTACAATCGGACTCAGAACATAAGTGTTGAGAAAGGTTTGTATGCCGAGAAAGTTGTACAGGAAGGCAATATCAGAATAGAAGTAAAGAAACACCGTAAGAAATACTGCATTTCTTTTACTTTCTACATTTCTGTTTTGCTAACCTGAAATAAGTTAACCATTTCGAAATTTGAATTTATTCGAGGAGTTTAGGTATTCATGGCTCAGACCAGGATAGTGTAGGGAAGAGGCAGTAGAAAAGAGCGAGACAGTGCCTAAGATGAAGGCACCATTGAGGAATTTCGCTGGTTTAACTGACAAGGGAGGGTCACGATCGTTGTCGCTGAGATCCTAATCAAACATAATGTATTTGATAGAGGATGTTTGAAAATCCAAAAATTCATAAAAATTTAAGAAACCACGTGTCAGCCTTCATATTTTGTATACATTCAATAGAATTTGATGTGTATTTGTGTACAAAATATCAACGCTGATATTCAATCCACTCCGTACGATAAAGACATCTAAAACAGGAATTTATTATGTTGTGACAATCACATGTCGATATTATTTTGATCACTTCAGTTACGTTTTAGGCTTATCATGCAGAGAACTAAAATTATCAAGCAGATTTAAAGAAAAAATATGTCCTATGATAAACCAGTACGGAGATATAACATCTTTTTGGTAAACTACTGCAAAAATGGCGGCCATTAATTAATAAATTGGGATAGAAATAAAGAATACCCGTTTTTAACTATTCTAATATAAGGAATGTAAGTATTATTATTATTATTTGAAAGAGGTCGATTAACCAAACTGGACGATTTCAGATGGACTGCCCTGTAGTTTGTATAAGATCGCGAAAATATTTCTGTCTTATCCGTAGTTTGCAACACTGTGGTGTGTGCTTTAAGTATGTTGTTTATCATCGCTAGACGATATCAAATATCCAATAACACGATGAACTGCCATTTGAAAAAAACTTTATACTTAGTTGGCAACATTGATAAACTTGTGTTCTCGTGTTTTCACTCCTGATGTCCACCACGTTGCTAGAAACAAATTTCCGGAAACGGAATTTTCATTCAATGACTCGTTTCTGACGTATTGAGAATTATTCGTTTCCTCCCATTACTAGGCGTCGAATTTGAACTCAAAGTTGGAAACGTTGCATCTGCAAAACTAAGCGAAATTTCACCCATGTTCAAAGGAACTTTTTTTTTTTACTTGTTTTGGTGCCAGAAATCACCTCCCGAAAGATCCGTCCTTTATTCTGAAATACTGTGGATATATCCTTTATTTAACTTCTGTGAATTTCGAGGTTTGGCCTTCCCTAGCTCCACCCCCTGTCCTTGTCCATCGCACCTTAAATGTTGGTATTCTCCATATCTCACCATTCTCTATCAGATGCACTATGTTTGATTAGGATCTCAGCTACAACATATCGTGACCCTCTCTTGTGAGGAAAAACTTTGCAGAAACTTCAATCAAGGTAGTTGGTCGCAGGTATCGAACCCAGGAACTTCCAAATACAAAGCCAACGCTTTACCAACTGAACTACGGTCGTTCGGGGAGTCAACTTGTCGTCAATACTCGTACTTGAGCTCAGTATTGGAATACAATTTAGTATAAGTTTTTGAATTAATAATCGATTTTTGTCGCCCACATAAGACGTGGATAGAAAATGGCCGTGGTCGAAATATAATCCGGAGTCTTCTCGTTTAACGAGCGAAGGGACAATAAACTCTTTATTTTCCGAATTATCTATGAACAATTTAAATCCAAACATATATTGAGCGGAACCAATTGTAAAAGTTTTGGACATATAAATGTTTGAAAAATAGTTTTGAGTATAAAAGCTTGATGTGTCTAAAACTACGTTATTCGAATTTGCCATCATCAGTATTAACGGGAAATCCTTCCATGCAATTTTAAATTTTTTCATTTATTTTGCATTGCATCATAGCGACTGATTGTTTTCCACCTTAATACATTATATAAAATGTCTTCCTCCTCACCATATTCCGAGAATGTGTGGTCTCTCCATCTTATTAATTGCTACGATTTTTGATGTTTTAAAAGACTTAAAATGATAATAATTATATATTAATATTTATTTTTTTCGCTAGAGGGTACCAAGTACTTCTTCATGACGTGATGTTGCGAATACAGACTGCTAATATCCTTATTCCTTTGTAGTCCTACCAATAAAACTTAATTTAAAGAACTATATGGTCTAAATGCTGATATTGGTTTTCAAAATTCTTTCTATAGTAAACAGTGATAGTGGTGCTCTTCATAAACAATGGAAACATTGTTGGACAAGACCTATATATTTCTAATAGTCCTTACAGATAAAGTATTAAGTAAAACTATGATATCATTTTTAGAAGAGTAAAAATAATACATTTATGCCACAATTTATGTTTATGTAGGCCTATATGTTTTTTCTATTCTCAAAATCCTTTAACTTTGCGAGCACGAAATGTTGGTAATATTAGAAAAAAAAAAGAATTTATCTTGTCATTTTGAAGGTGAAATTTTAAGACTTATCATGTAACAAGTCTTTGCGATTAGTATTAAGTTTTTCAGTCTATTATGGACGTGAAAAAAATTGACAAATGTCGTGTTGTATGTTTTGTAACTCGCTTGATTAAAACAAAACCACATTATCATTAGTTCGTTAAACTGCAAAAACTGACTTTGTTAATTCAATTATATTTGGCATCGCACGGCCAATATCACTTTTTTTTTGTGTTAAATCAACACAACAAACGTTGTTGATTTCTGTGACTCAACAGTCACAATGAATGGGTGGCATTGCTAATTCAACCCAAACTATTTTTCCTAAATAATGATCTCTAGTAAAAAGCTTTCATAAAAAAAAATACCTACTTTTGCTCAAAAGTTAGGCAATTGAATTCATGAAAAATTTACATTATTACTTACAAGAAAAAATACTACAATTTGGACTGCAAGAATATTCAAATATCTTACAATTTATTTTATTATTTACATTCACACTTTCACCCTTATTCAGACTAACTATAATAGGAGAATCCCAACCTGCCCGCAGGCCAGTTCAGGAGGACTTTTTAGACATTCTTTGGCAACTTTTATCCTTTGATTTTCTCTGTGTTAGTCAGGAAGTTAACATTGGTCGCAATTATTCAGAATTTCACTCGGTCAGAGAGGCAGACAGTCATTTAATGTCCAACCACTGTGAATTAACTTGATGTCTTTCTAGTAAGGAGAGGGTTTCTAGGTAATTGAGGAAGCAAGGTGAAGAAGGTTGTGTATCATGAAATTTTCTTTTTATCTTTTTCCCAGTTAAATCCATGGAAAGTTGTTGTTTTAGTTGTTAAAATTTAGTTTTTTATTCTTATCTTTTTTTCTCGTGTTCACTGCTTTAATTGATATGTTTTATTATTCCATGAAATGATATGATTCTTATATTGTTAAGTAATGTCCTGAAGGACACTGAGTTTGATGAATTTTCTTTCAATAGCTCAGGTAATGCATTTTCAAATTATTTTCTTTAGTTCACAATGGTTCGTGGTATCCTCAAATCTTGCAACATTAATTTAACTCATTTCCCGACGTCATACAATGATGGAATTTCGCACAGTGACGTAAGTCGGGTGATAATACAATATTCAATTTTTTTATCTTTTATATATTTCTATATATTTATATATTTTAAAAGAATATTTTAATATTTTTTAAAATGGATTTCCTTATCCTAAAACAAACACTAATCTGCAACTACTTTGGATTAGACTGGTTGCAGAACATTTTAGGATTTGGGTTAGAATATAATTAACTTGAGAAAAAGTATCCGAATAGTAAAAATACTCAAAAAAATAAAATAAAACCTTTTTAGAATCATACTTTTCTTAAACAATTCGTACTAAAAATATGAAAAGAATGTTTATGTATGACTGAACAGAAAAGCATGGGGAGCGCTAGTTGGGGCTCCATAGTCTAGTGGTTAGAGAGTTGGACTCATGTCTACGTGGGCCCGGGTTTAATTGCGGTTGGAGTCCACTTTTCGGCGTCCACCCAGCGTCGTGAAGCAAACTGGGGAGTCACATGAATAAAGACGTGACGGTCACTCGGTATAGAAAACCCCTAGTACGCCTGTTCATGGCCAGGTGGCGCGCAGTACTGACCGCACTGCCGTCACTCAGGTGGACGCAGTTCCACCAACCGCGGACAGATGACGTTGGGGCAGTATCATGACCTTTAGGTCTGTAACGCCAGTAGTTTATTTTTATGCCTTTTAAAAGTATTTTATTATTTTTTCCTACTTTGTTTTATATATTCTCCTGACAGGGTAATTGTACCCATGTCACATAAATCATGTTTTTGCTAATTTGTTTAGAAAACCTCATCCAAAATCTCTCAAACCTATCAAGAGTCCCGCACGTTTATTTAAGTGTGAAATAATTGATGATCATATACTACAATTACTCCTAATATTGAGAAACATTTAATGTTTTGTTACGATGTCTGAAAATTTTTTGACTGGGTACGAGGACTAGATTTATGACTAATCTCACTTCAGAATCAAGAGGAATTTCAACAGAAGGTCAGAGGCCTAAAAGTCTCTTATTAACATTGGTCTCGATTCTTAGGTGAGATTAGTAGAAAATTTAGTTCTTGTACCCGAAACAATTTCCGCTAAAAATTGCTCAAGATCATTTTCATTTATATGTTTAAAATGCTGAAAAAATTTCCTTCTAATTTCTATACATTTGAGGGATACAAAAAAATTGTTGATTCTTTTATACTTTTGCTTAAGCGCCATCTACTTGCTTATATTGCATGACAGTATCTAAACTAAAGCATGAATTTGTTACGTTTTAGAGGTCAATGCATATTCATGCAGATACAATGCGGTTGGTATCATTAGGTTAGGTTAGTACTGTTACATTATGTCACTAATGTTAGTCACATGCAGACGTCTACTATACTCTAGCCGAACACTAGTAGGTTAAGTGGATTCTAATAAGAGACTGTACGACGAAAGGACTAAAGCAATCAAGTAACTTATAGTATTCTTGGTTACGTCGGGCATATCACGGACTATTACACATTTAAGACGATAGGGCCTATCACAATATTTCATAGACATTTAATGCATTACAAATTTTTAGTGTGCATTTAATTATATCAAAATACACCAAAATCATTAAACAATAACTGCGTTGGTATTGTTCAATGTTCGAACTTCCCATTAATTATATAATTAACAAATTATCAGAAAATTGATAGTCAAATTGTATATCACAGATTATTTACTATAATAGTTCGCTTTCTTCAGACTATAGAGAGAAAGTGATTTCATATGTTCGGTTAGCAACCTAAATGTCTCTAAATGTGGCAGGATCTTTTACATTTGTTTAGTTTTCTCCATTTTAAGAATTCACACTAGTGCCTTAACGCCAGATTACGTAGAAAGACTCTGGTTTTAGATTTAAGTTCAGTGAACTTGATTATGTCGTCGAATTTAATCTGGTAATAAAAGCTGGCAGGTCCTTTTTACTCGGTGCTTTACTAGTAGTCACCGGTCACTATAAGCTTATTCTTCGTTTCTTATAGTGTACTATTGTAGAAACTATTTGCCATACGTATTGAGTTTGTAAACATTCATATACATTTTTGACAGACAGATAGAATGTATTTTTTTATTAGATTAAAATGAATTTTGTAGTTGGCAACATTGGTAGACCAGGAAAGATATAACGCGGAAAACTGGACTAAACGATCAATAGGAGAGAAAAGAAGAAAAAAGTAGTGTTTTTCTTTTCTTTATAGAAGACTAGAGAATTGCTCTAGTTCCATTCACAAAACCAACCCACGTTTCATACTCACAGCGAAAAGTTTCTCCTAGATTTCCACTTGAAAATTTGGTAGTCATTCAAAACAGGTTCCCACTGAGGACTTCACTTTTTTTTCGTAGTCAGTAAAAGAAAATCTCTCTTTCTCTCTCTTTTACAGCCGCATACATACTCGCAATGTATTCACAAATCTCACTCAGCTGGTTGATTCTCTTGTGACCTGAAAGGGTGCGCAAAGGGATATGAGATTCATTTTTATCCTCTTCATCTACTAAACAAAATGTGTTGAAAGTTATCTCCTTCTATGATTTTCTACCTACGCCGTCTGAAGTTTTTTTTTTTTAAAAAGTGACATGTGAAAAAAAAAACAGTGAGTATCACACACATTCACAAGTGTGCACTATATTAAAAATCTTTCATTATTATTGATCGTTTCAAAATTATTAGATTTTGTAGCGAATTGAATTAGATACAGAAGCTTGTTATATAACCAAATTTCCAACTAAATACAGTCTTCCTGCTGTAAAGATATTGTCAAGATAGTAGAGTAGGTTTTTGATTCAAATTTGTTGAAAATTTGCCATGTCACCTTTAAAAGTTTGGATTAAACTTGTCATGGCAAGTCTTATTAGTTGACTCCTGACAAACGTTTGCTAGAAGCGTGTCGCTAGCTGACGAATATATCAATACATCGATCTACGTCCAACTTGAATCAAACTGGTAGTATCAAACCAAGTCAAATTTTAACTTTAATCAAACTTCTGGCGTCAATCCTAATAACACAAGTGAAAATCAAGCTTATCCTAAGCTTTCCGTGCAATGTGAGTGACGAAATCTAGTCCAGTGAAATTTAACAGTCAAAGAATAGGATCACAATTGTACCCAGGTTGGTATACTTATTATCTGGCTCCTCAGCTAATGAAGCAATGTCGTTAACACACTAAGATGCACTATAAACTTGCATTAATTTCTTGTTATTGATTGAACGGGGAAAAATAAAAAAAACACTTAAACTTGGTCCCGCAACGCATTTTGTTTCTAACTCCTTCACCAAATAAGTGCTAAGGACGGCATTCGACACACTAAGAAGCACAAACAACTAATTTCGTTGTTAGTGTCTCAAGTGGTGTGACAAATTTCAATGATTTATTCAACGTTCACTAACCATGTAAATAAGCAAGATAATTTTACGATTTGACTTTGCAATTGTGCACAATGTTATACAACCAAACTTTCTGTAAAGTATAATTGGTCACATAAGCATCAGGGGAAAACATATCAATACTGTTTAATTGAAGGTATTTTGACATTTTGTAGCGATTCTTTTATTACGGCACAATTTTTGTATTAATTTTACCAGTCTACCAGGTGTATGCATAAGTTTTTACCGGTTTTGTGGTAAAGAAAACACGTAATTTTCAAAGGAAATGAATTTTGTTTTATTCAAAATATTGGCCATCGGCTTCTACGCATTTCGCCCATCTTTCAGGTAATTGATGTATACCATGCCAGAAACACTGCTTGTCTTTTGCGGCAAACCATTCGTCAAGCCATTTTCCAACGTCTTCGAAATTGCTGAAGTGCTGCTCTGCGAGCGCGTGCCCCATTGATGCGAAGAGGTGATAGTCAGATGGCACCAGGTCTGGGGAGTACGGCGGGTGCAGAAGGATGTACCATCCAAGCGATTCGAAGGTGTGTTTCACTGGCTTTACTGTGTGAGACGGCGCATTGTCGTGTAACACAATCACTTTGCCATGTCTTCGGGCCCATTCCAGTCGTCTTTCGATCAATGTGTGATTTAAATTAATAATTTGTTGGCGATAGCTTTGTGCATTAACGGTTTCGCCGGGCTTCAAGAGTTCATAATACACAATACCGCTCTGGTCCCACCAGACATAAAGCATGGTCTTCTTGCCGAAGCGATTTGGGCTTGGTGTTGAAGGACCGGCTTCGCAAAGTGAAAGCCACGACTTTTTCCGCTTCGGGTTTTCAAAATAAATCCATTTTTCGTCACCCGTCACAATTCGATACAAAATGGATTTTCTTTCGTGGCGTTGAAGCTGCATTTTACAAGTGACTTTGCGATTTTTCATTTGACGTTCATTCAAATCGTGTGGGACCCATTTACCCCGTTTATTGATCTTCCCCATTGCTCGCAAATATCTATTGATTGTTTCTTGTGACACATTTAATGCTTTTGCCAATTGCTGTTTAGTTTGAGTTGGGTCATCCTCCAATAACACCTGCAATTGTTCGTTTTCGCACTTTTGTGGTCTACCAGAGCGCGCACTGTCTTTCACATTGAAATCACCACTTTTAAATTGTCGAAACCATGTCTCACATGTTCTAATCGATGGTCCGTGTTCACCATATGTTTCTACCAGCACACGACGACTTTCAACAGTCTTTTTTTTTTGATTGAATAAGAAAAGCAATGCGTGCCGCAAATGTTCTTTTTCGGGCACAAACTTCGACATGATCACTGAACGATAAAACAAAGACGCTAGTGTTTGGCGGACTCAGCTTGTGTGTGTTTGTAGTTCAATGTCAGACGAACAAAATGACGTATGTGGCAAATGAATACGCTGCGTACTTCTCGCTGGCGTCATCTCTTAGGTAAACCGGAAACTACTAATGCATACACCTGGTATATGTCTGTCTGTAGTTATAAAATATTTTTACATAGATTGGAAATTACTATCACACTATCCTAAATTTGAGAAAGAGAATATGGGCGTTTTTACACTTAGCATGGCAGAATTAGCAGTTATTTTCTTCTGTATCTTCTTGATTAAGAGGGAGAATGTTTGTTCCCTCTTCTAATTAAGAAAATGGTAAAGCTCTTTGGCAACACAAAGTGGATTAAACTTGTAACATGAAACCGAATTAGCCTCTCCTTGAAATTTTTCATTAGACTCGTAAACCAAATTGAAGATTCTTTTTGTATAAATACCTCACTCCACTTTAACGCTGTGACATTTTGTAAATCCGCAAAATACTTTGCGTGATTGGGTGGCTACCAAAACTTCCGCCTTTCTTTTTTTTTGTAATAATGATTTACACGAAGAAAGAATCTTAAATGCCAGAGGTTATCTAACTTTAAAGCTTGAAGTTAGGTCATGTAAATTATAGCCTTATAAGTCTATATGAACTATCACACAACTACTAATATTACGTTCATGGATAATGTAATATTAACATGCAACTTGGAAGAATGTGAGTGTTTTCGTGTTGACCTTGTACGATCATTTCATTTAGTAAAATCTAAGCTCAAAGGGATTTCTATAAATGCCACGTGCTCCTCGGTCCAGTTCCTTTGGTCCACTGCAAATGGTTACTCATTATGGATTAGTAAAGCGACGCTTTTTCACTTTTCGTTCACGTGGCCATCTTGGTAAATGGTTTTCAAGGACATTGTCGTATCTCAAGAAGATGAAAGTTTCCAATGTCTTAATTGCATTGTTAATTATATCCTGAAGGAACTGGTAAGCTTCTAAGAAGTGGACCTACAGTTTTTGGTAAAGTATATTCTGTTCAATGGATTCAATGGGACTTGAATGGCACACAGAAACTGTAACGCGATGGGTGATCAACGAGGTGTGTCTAGAAGTACTGATCGCTACTTTTTATAACACTTTCATCGGAACATGGAAATAATTGATCATTCTGACTTAGGTTTTACCAGGGCTTTCCTCAGTCTCAGCAGGCAAATGCCGGGATGGTACCTTCAAATTAGGTCCTGGTCGACTCTATCGCGCATCCTTTCCCCCTGCCCTATGCCTACCTGAACCTCAGATGCCTAAGAATCATGGAATAAATTCAAAATTCAAATGGAAATAATTCTTGACTTCCTGGTGAATATTTAAACTCTCTTGAAATATGTGGCAGGACATAGGTAGAAAACAGTGAAGAATATACAAAATTAAGACAAAATGACTGACAGTTTTCAAATAGTAATTTCAGAGCTTAGGTACTGGCAACATTGGCTGCCATGGATCACGTAATAACCTCCATTTTGGAGTGATGTCATCTCGTGGGGGAATATCCCAATTCGAGAAATTTTTCTACTTAAATTTTCTCAAAGTGGTATAAAGGAAATTTTCATGTACAAACGGCTACAAATTTAGGATTTAAGAAATCCTATATTTAAAAAAACTGTTTCTTCCACACAGAAACAGCATGAAGATGTCTCATACTGTGAAATACTTGCATTTAGAGTCAATATAAGCTGGTGGATACATCAATGATTGCACTGAATTGAATATATTTATGACCTTTAGGTATCTAAGGTTCGGACTGAAATAGGTGTACGGGAAAGGTGAGGAAAAGAGTCCGTCGAAACCTAATTTGAAAGTAGCATACCAGTATTTCCCTAGTGTGACTGACGAAACACTGTAGAAAAACCTCAGTCGTATGGTCGGCCGCACGGATTGAACTCAAGACCTGTTGAATGCAAAATCAACGCTGCTCAGTATAATGCATCTCAGTATTGCTCTCGGTAATTCATCAATGATGTATGTCAAGTAAGATTTGAAAATGAGACTTTCTATAACACAGTGGTGAACGATGAAATGAATAAACGACTACCAATTTGATTATAATTTATTTTAATATTTTCTTTTTTTTTTAGTTGCTCTAGGAGTGATACATAATGTATTAACTTAGCAGATTGTACAATTTTAAATTCAGGTCCTGAAAAATTGATGCTGTTAATTCCAGAAGAAAAACATAGCTAAGTCTTTACAATAAATATGACATGTGAGTATCATTCAGGGATTATTCCAGGTCCCACAATGACGGGGTGTAATCCCTCTAAAACGTTGAGCGCACGTGTGTGTCCAAGTTTGGAATTGTTACTGTTAAAAATTGATAGAAACCAAGCAGAACTCTACTTACACATCGTAATTTTGACTTTTCATCCTCCTCAAACATAAAATTCTGGGAGAATCTTTGACATTATTAATCATGTAATTTGTCTTTATATATGACTTCCTTTGTTGAAATGTTTCCAGGTGTAAAAAGTCTAAGAACCTCTAGCCAGCGTGTCAGAATGGAATACCACTGTAATAGCATATAGAAAGCATAGTGCATTTTCAGTGTTTACTCCTGTTTTCCATATTTCGCCCCCGATTTTGGAACATTTTTGGTCAAAATAGGTAATTATCGGGTATTTTGACATAGCGTAAGGTATTTTTAGGTTTTGTAGATTGACATCCCAGGTTTACTTTGCCATAGAGCGCTGAACCATGCGGAACCGCGTCCCTTGGGTTGAAACAATTATTTAAGACCCTTCCATTAGGCTAGTAAGCAAGGGGCTTTCCCATAGGTGGGTCTGAAAGTACCATCTCATAACTGTACACTACGTTGGGTATCCACTACGTACCCCTTTTCAGCTTGATTGGTGAGTGCACGACGTTTTGAAGAAGAGTGCATGACTTGGAGTTTTATATTGGTCATCTAGGTTTCCTGACCTTTCTCTTCTAGGCAAAACTGTCATAACCCATCTGTTTTTTCTATTCAGGATGACTCCTTCGTCCCTGCACATCATTAGGACAACATTAACCATTCATTAGCAAGTGATGCCAATTTAGTTTCATTTTGAAAACCGTCAGCTTTGATTGGAATTGCAATTAACATCTCTAACGAGCTTGTGAACTTATACGGAAGTTTCTAATAGTTTTTTCGGGAGAGGGTGCAAAGATGTCCATTCTCATTAAACCTCACTCCCCATCCCCCCTGAAGTGCCCTCATGAGGCACTCTCATTCAATGAGCACCACAGAACTCTTAAGCCAGGACCAAACGCTGAAGAAAAAAATATTAGGAGTCCATGGTGAATCCTGTATATTAAATTCTCATCTTGTCTGTTCGCCAATTGGTTACTCACAAGTCAACAAACGTGTCCAATTACCTTCGACTGAGTTGATGCGTCATTTTATATCTTCGTTATGACAGCATTTCTGCTCGCTGTATTATCTATTGTGGGTGAAATAACCCAACGCGTCAACAAGGAAACATGATTTTGCTCTTTTGTGCGTGTTCATGTTTTGAAAACCGTTGAAGACAGCACGAGGAAAAATTCAATATAGATATCAGGGGGAGAGGGAGTGGGGAGTCATGTTATGTCAAGGACAGTAACAATAAATGATAAGTAAGTGACCTTCGGTGGATGCGTTATTTCATTGTGTGAAAATGTACGTGGTTGACATGTGAGGTAAAACTGTAATGCGGTTCAAAGGATACAACTGTCCATAGAAATTTAGCTCTGACAGGCAGAGAGAAATGCGTTTTGCGGCGTTGTCATAATTTAGAATTCAGATCCATAAACAGAAAGAGTGAAATAGACACTGACACACAAACACACAAAGTAAGAGAGAGAGGGAGAGAGAATATGCAATCAAATATCTGTGTCAATATAATACTAGGTATTCGAGTTTGGAAATTATTTGATGCAAAACGTTTTGAAACTATGAAGTCAATTATAGAGTTTTATTGGAGAAACACGACAACTTTTAGGGGGTAATTATCCGAATCAAAACTAGAACTAAAACAATTAGTTCCTTTCACGAAATTTTGATACATATACCAGGTGTATGCATAAGTTTTTTGCCGGTTTTTGTGGTAAAGAGAACACGTAATTTTCAAGGGAAATTAATTTTCTGTTATTCAAAATATTGGCCATAGGCTTCTACACATTTCGCCCATCTTTCAGGTAATTGATACATACCATGCCAGACAAACTGCTTGTCTGTTGCGGCAAACCATTCATCGAGCCATTTCCCAACGTCTTCGAAATTGCTGAAGTGCTGCTCTGCGAGCGCGTGCCCCATTGATGCGAAGAGGTGATAGTCAGATGGCGCCAGGTCTGGGGAGTACGGCGGGTGCTGAAGGATGTCCCATCCAAGCGATTTCAAGGTGTCTTTCACTGGTTTTGCTGTGTGAGACGGCGCATTGTCGTGTAACACAATCACCTTGCCATGTCCTCGCGCCCATTCCGATCGTCTTTCGATCAATGCGTGATATAAATTAATCATTTGTTGGTGATAGCGTTGTGCATTAACGGTTTCGCCGGGCTTCAAGAATTCATAATACACAATACCGCTCTGGTCCCACCAAACACAAAGCATGGTCTTCTTGCCGAAGCGATTTGGCCTTGGTGTTGAAGGACCGGCTTCGCCAGGTGAAAGCCACGATTTTTTCCGCTTCGGGTTTTCAAAATAAATCCATTTTTCGTCACCCGTCACAATTCGATACAAAAAGGATTTTCTTTCTTGGCGTTGAAGCAACATTTCACAAGTGACTTTGCGATTTTCCATTTGACGTTCATTCAAATCGTGTGGGACCCATTTACCCAGTTTATTGATCTGCTCCATTGCTCGTAAACGTCTGCTGATTGTTTTTGTGTGACACATTTAATGCTTTTGCCAATTGCTGTTGAGTTTGTGTTGGGTCGTCCTCCAATAACACCTGCAATTGCTCGTTTTCGCACTTTTGTGGTCTACCAGAGCGCGCACTGTCTTTCACATTGAAATCACCACTTTTAAATTGTCGAAACCATGTCTCACATGTTCTAATCGATGGAGCGTGTTCACCATATATTTCTACCAGCACACGATGACTTTCAACAGCTTTTTTCTTTTGATTAAATAAGAAAAGCAATGCGTGCCGCAAATGTTCTTTTTCAGGCACAAACTTCGACATGATCACTGACCGATAAAACAAAGACGCTAGTGTTTGGCGGACTCAACTTGTGTGTGTTTGTAGTTTAATGTCAGACGAACAAAATGACGTATGTGTCAAATGAATATGCTGCGTGCTTTTTGCTGGCACCATCTCTTAGTTAAACCGGTAACTCCTTATGCATACACCTAGTAGTTCTGGAGGTATATATATTGAAAGTTAGTGCGCGAGCTTATTATAAATGGCGTAATATCTCGACGGCTAATGACGTAACTGGTGTCGACTTAGCAAAACAGAATCAAAGTTCGATCCAATACATTTATTTTAGTAATCTTTTATGAGCAAAGAATACAGCTTAGAGGAGATTCCGGTGTAGTAGCAATCTCATCAGGATAAAAACGTTTTCTTAGGGGAAATCCTCAAACAGAAACATTGCTCAAATTTATTCTTTCCGGCACGATTTGCTAATCTAGGCTTTCGGCATTACTTATAGACAAATTATGTCATTCATAACGATGCCATGCTGACTTTAAGGAGCAGTGGCTTTACAACTATACTTGTTTCGAAATTACATTAAAGATTTTTTTTTTCTTGTATCGTTGTGAATAATCATCTCCCGAATTTAAATTTAATTTGGACTTTTCGAGTAGCTTAGACTCCGGTGGAAATTACCTCCAGTAGCTTTATTTAAGTGACTGACTATACGTAAGCACTGACATCACTACTTGTCGTTCTGAAGGAATAACGAGGTCATGGAAACTCTGGTGCATAATGGTACACTTGGCATGAAAAACAAATTGCGACTCTACGACGCCACGATTTTCCGATTGCCTAGCTGCACGGCGTTGAGAGCAGCAATTTTTTTTATGCGGATTGTACAAATGTGTGTATTTGAGGATCCAGACAGAATATATTGTCGGAATTCTTTCGTGAATTTATGGACATTCAGTGTTTATATTAGGTTCAAACATAGCCTACATTCTTTTCTTGGTCAAGTGGGTGTCTAAAATTTGGTACAATAGTCCAACAGTGTACACGTATATATCAGAAAAATATATATTTATCCAAATAAACAATGTGTGAAACATTGAAACAAAGAACTGAGTTATGAAGAAATTATATGCAGAATTGACTTACAGTATTTCTTGAACGCAGTGACTCATGGAAGTACTGTACATCTAGTTTGGGCTAATAAACATTTTAGATCGAAAGTGCGGCCAAATAACCCTCTTGGTAGAAACTCTACTTAATTCGAACTATAATGTGACTAAATTCCCTTTTTGCTGGAAACTTGATTTAATGCGGAGCTATAATGCGGT
>JAGDQP010001826.1:0-33577 GCA_022664845.1 Lepisma saccharinum
AGCGATGGTCTGCTGCTCGGGCTATGTGATGATGCATCACGTTGCGGCCCGTAGGCCTGCGATGAGGTTACACGCAGCCATGTTGGGGACCAGGGATGTGAACGGCGAAAGAGTCAATAACGGTATATTTGTTAAAAATCTTGATATATGGATTGAAAATGTGTGAATTTACTCGCCATAATAAGTGACGCGTAATTTTTACCTAAAACACGTGACATCCCGTATTATATGGAACAGGCGGCAACCCTAATTAGTGTAAAGAGAGACTATGTAGAAAAATAAATACGATTTCCCATATATGTGCCCATGTCTTGTATTTCATTCCGAGAACTTTTCAAATGACCCTCGTATATATTCGTGAAATACATTCAATCCCTCGCTTGAGGTTAAGCGAGAACCCCACCTGGTCATACATTTTAGGTTTCCATCAAGTGCTTGTTCTTCAGTAAATGGAGTGTCTGTTGATCTTTCTCAGCCCCTACAATAACTAGGTACCGACCTACTTTTACTGTCAATTTTTCTTACAGGCCTACTATTCCATCCTTTTGCATACGAAATCAGTGTGGAGAATGGAATATTGAACCTAACTGACACTTCACGATCTAGAACACCTTTCTAAATTTGAGTTAATGCCATGTCCGAAGTTCGGCCCCCTAAACCTCTGTTAGTCTTTCTTATGTAGCCCCTTAGCCTGGCTCCTATATGTTAGTGAATCTATACATCAAAAGGGAAACAATAAGTGATCCAATCAAGAGGATTCTTCACTTGTAATGCGTAATCACACTTATGTCTACGGATATAAAGTCACAAATAACTAACACTATAATGTTGGATTTGTGCTCATGATAAAGCCTCAACTTATTTTTACTACAAAAGAAGATAATTCCCATTTCCCTCGGGATTAAACCCATACCGTTACTGAAATTAGAAGTCAGTGTTGTTCAATTTTGATTTCAAATTATTTTTCTTTCATTTTTGAAAATTGCATCATTTAAAAACTATGGATGCATATAAACACGATCCTTTGTAGTTCTTCCAAACTACCCAACAATAGTTTCAGATTTTTATCAAATACCAGTATCAGCAAATTGTTATGGTCCGTGATCATACTTACCCCGTGTGACCCTACTAGTAAGTACTATGTATCACTCGTGCATTTATTGTTACTTTGCAAATTCAGCAAAGTTATCAATAGCAAATAACGAATGACTTTCAAGTTGAAATGATACTACAACTACTACCCTTGTTTCTTTAGCATCCCCACCTCCCAAATATATGTTGATCCATTTTAATTCTACTTTGTCCATCTGTGACGCAGGCTAGTGCCTCAACCAAAGCAAGGAGAGAGAAACTGTTTTCAGATGAGTTCAGCGACCTTTATCAGGCCACTTTTAGCCTCGTGACCCTAAAACTACCAGGTCCTTTTCATTTTGCTATATTTCTCCATTTAAAGAATTTACACAGGTTTCACTCAACCCACTTCAGTACGCTGTCATCGGATCTGTTCTAAGTTTACACAATAAACGTATTTTTACTTGTTTTATCATTATTATTATTATTATTATAACATCCCCAATAGCGTATTTTTTCAAAAAAAGCTTAAATTTTATGCTTTAAGATTTTAAGAAAAAATAGGACTTATATCATTAAAACTTAAAACGTTTACCTTTACTTTCAATAGTCAATCGCCGCCACTAGGTGCGTATCCTTACCTTTCCTAACCCACTTAGAGCACTGGACATAACACAACGACAAATGGATATCGTACCTGATAAAGGCAAGAATGCTGATAAAGCTCAATCCAAGCGCCCATCCCGCTCTGCTGAATACTGCAGGCAGTGTCAGAGCTCCAGTACCAACGATCAAGTTGAATACATACACTAGACCAGTCTGCAAAACGAAACAAATAAATAAATAAATACAGATACAAATAGTTACATTTTGGTTAAATATTGAACATAATATTCTTGACAAAAAAACAAAACAGTCCCACGTACTTTCCGCTCGTTCACTCTCACTTCACATTTAAATGACTCGAAACTTTATTCTATTTACACTTCAACTAACTTATCGAATCGTGTACGAGCACTCAGCCAAACACTTTCACTAATTGGATACAACTTTTTGATTATTTCAGGCAGGAGTGTGCTCTAAATCATGTAAGAAGAGGCTCGCAAGTTCCTTCAGAAGTCACAAAACGCACGAAATAAAACATCACAAACACACATGCGGTGGAGCATAAGAATAAATACAACGAATATATTATTCGTAGTAACGTTACTGGGTAGCGATTGAACAGTAACATATCGTCCTTAAACTCAATAATGGGAAGTATGTGACGAATCAAATGACTGTTAGAACATTCTTAAATTAGAAAAGGAGGGACATGAAGACAAATGAATGGATTCGCGCACAAACAAAGGTAGAGGATGTAATCAAGACTGCGAAGAAGATGAAGTGGAGATGGGCCGGTCACATAGCTAGACGAACAGATGGAAGGTGGACGACAAATGTACTACAGTGGATTCCTAGAGAAAAGAAACGACCGAGACGACGTCCAAATGTAAGATGGGTAGATGAAATCAAGCGTTTTTCAGGAGCTACATGGATGAGGATATCAGCAGACCGAGATATGTGGAAAGAAAAGGGGGAGGCCTTCATCCAGCAGTGGGTAGAAAACGGCTGAATATGATGATGATGATGTTCATTTTATCGATATTTCCTCCCGAGCAATTTTTAAAAAGGGCTCGGAACAAATATAAATAAAGGGCTTGCGCGAGCCCCTCCAGCACACCCCTGATTTCAGTTCGATAGTGTAAAAAATTCATCAAACTGCTGGTTCAGGTATTTGATTCAAAATATTTATTGAGTCGTGTACGACGGACTTCATGCTATAGTCTCTAGGTAAATTTATTTGTACCCCTTCAGAGGAGAGACGTACTCCACAAGATACTTTTAGGGCTGCTGTTCCGTAGTTGGTGGACATTCGAATTTCGAATTCTTATCACTTTATTCATAACGCTTTACAATTCTTACAAGTTCTTATTTGTGTCTTCGGTTATATTTAACTCATAACGTAAAATCCATTCTCCCTTCCGCGAGCTTTCTCACGATTTTTACCTACTAATTTCGTTCACCTTCACTCGCGACATTGAAATTCACTGCATTCTTGCGCGTTAAAGTAATTCATGTTTCACTAGCGTCTAAGGAAAGCGCATATGCAGACAAGGTGGCCCACTCTCGCGCAGAGAAAATTTAACAAAATCAGTGTCCACTGGTTCCCTTCACTTCGTTTCACACTTATTTTATATTTTCAAGTAACACAAATACCTCATTCCACCTTCAGAACTGTAATCATTTTTACTAGTAAAGCATTCTTCTTCATTACGTATAAGAGGCTGATTACATGGTGGATCATAGTTTCGTATCCTCTTCCACGGAAAAGCAATTTGCACATAGAAGTAGTCAAAGATTATGACGTCATTATTTAACGGACAACGTATCACTCATCAATGGACAAGATCTCGAGATCACTGTCCATTGTATTTCATAGTAATTTGTAAGTACTAGAGATGTGTCTTCTTAAAATGTTGATAATGCTATTAGATTTTGAAATATTTTGAAAAATGTTAAAAAAAACTTGGGGAGGGAGTAGCGAGGAGCCTTAACAGCTGTTTACCAAAAATGGGTTTGCGCTATGTGCCCTTCTTCCGGTTATGTCCTCAATTTCACTAGTTTATATAAAAAAAAATATTTCCATTATATTTTACAGCTGAAAGGAATTAACTTCATTTTTGGCCTTTAGGCATCTAAGGCTCAGGCCGGGATAGGATGGGAAAGGACTCGGGAAGGTGTGGCTGGGCCCATTCTAAAGGTGCCAATTTGGCATTTGCCTTGTGTGACTGAGGAAAAACCTGAGTCAGGATGCTCGGCCGCTGGGATCAAAACCAGGATCTCCCGAATGCTACGCTATCGCTCTACCACTAAGCTACGGTGACTCCGTAAGAGCGAATGAAGGAAATTTAGCTTCTCGTCATTTCTTTGCGTCAAATTTAACTTAAATATTAAATTATGCCGAGAGAAATTTCCCCCCATAAGGTGAGGAACATAATAGGTCTGTACATATTTTTGAATTCTGCAATATTTTTTTTTATTTAATTTAAACCAAATGCATGTAAATCATGAGAAGCTAAATTTCCTTTCTTTTCTTCATATTCGCAATGTACACTTTTATTAACAATAAAAATGCAGGTCAACTTTTTTTTTGAAAACGTGAAAATTTACTTCTTAATTAGACGCAAATACAATAGAGACAAATAAACTACCTTGCTCCCATCTATTGAGTATCTGTCACTTTCGAACATTTTTGTTCATTTTGTAAGGACATAAAATGACATTTAAAGTCAAAATAACCAGTCAAGGAATTGCTTCCCCTTGATACAGAAAAGTCAAATTGTGTTTTCCTCACCCTGCAGAACCCAAATAATATATTTATAGAGCCATACGTTGTTGCCTGCAAAACCAAACTACAGCCGAGACGTTTGCGCTTATTAATTCGTACTAATATAATACAGAGTAAAAATTTTAAGAATACAAAGGGTTTGCTTAGATCAGCCAAAAAATGTAAAATTTACAGGAGAAAGTGATGTTGCCGAAGTGTGTGGAAATGTTGAAATGTAAAATAAAACGAAGTTTCAAATCATATAAGTGTAAAACGAGAGTAAAAGAGGGAAATGCACGCTGGACTTTGTATCTACTGCGCTGGGGCAAGCACATGCACTTAGCATGAAACGTCACGTCAACGCGTATAATTGGAAAACGGGGAAGTACGTTGGAATATTTATCTGTTTACGTACCGAGGCTTGGCACATTGAGTAATAAACGTCATGTACATCGCGTATAATGAAAAATAATCTGACCAGACTTTTAACCAACCAGTCTTTATTACTCGACATACTGTTCGTGATTTTTGTACCAAAATATGGGTAATTCATACCACCACGTAACACCATTAGCAAACCTCGGACTGACGCCATATTTATCTACGGTGAACAACTCTAGTAGGCCTACGAGCTAAACGAAATAATACTGACACATGGCTTTTCGTAACATATTTCAGATTGCCAGCTATCGCTAGGTGTGTCTGTGTAAATTATATGCAATTAATTGAGGTGTATACAGCGTACATACGGAAAAATAGATGGCTGACATAAACAAAACCTTACCCTAAATCAACACTGATACAACTAAGTGCAAGTGAAAACATTTAGTCATAAGCCTGCTTGGATGGACTTCAGATGCTCCTCGTTCAATTAATGTCAATATAGTGTGTTCAGGTTATAGCTAAATATTAGTTATCCAAAATAATCTTTGACCGAACGTTAGCACTAATAGTGCCGCATTTTGGTTAAGCCTAGATTACGTCAGGTTATTACATTTTCCAGAGGAGTACCGGAAGTCCATCGAATATATCTTACGGTATTAACAGAAAATGCGAAATATCTTACCCATGTTGAATATTGGTCTTGATCTACAATTCCAGGCATTCTTTTCGCATGGAATCTGCAACTCTTTAAATTGACAAAACTTCAATCCGTTATCTCAACTATTAGTCCATTGTCGTAACATCTGCTAAATGAATAGAAGTTAAAGGCAGGTGAAAAATAAATACAACTTTACACATTTCATCTCTAATGCCACCCTCCCAGCTGACAGTCGCTGATAGTGACAGTTTCTCACATCCAGCTGCTAATGAACTGCATATACAAGAAGATGAAACCGTTTACCACGCTTCAACATGGGAATAGTCTGTGTGTACGATCTGTAGAGAATAAAAAAGTACTAGTTCCTGCACCTTTTTTCTTGTTACACACTCTAGATAAAAGCACAATGAAATGAAACATATTTCTTTACACGTCAAACCTATGTTAATTCAAGGTCATAACACTAACATTTATAACCTTGTATATTTTCATTGTGCTCCATTTTCAAATGTAAGTTGTGTAAGTACAGTAGGCTACTTAATAGAAAAAAAAAACTACAATTGATTACGCAGAGCAGAGTACTTTCGTTTTATTTAGCTAACAAATACCCACGTTTTTCTCTCCCACATAATAAAAAAGTATGTATTTTAAATACAATTGAAAACCATCGGTGTATGACAGAATGCTGTACAGTACAACAATCAGCATACCATATAATATGAATTATTATTATTATTAATTTGGTATTACTCCTCCTAGTAAAAAATATTTTTAAATATAGTGCACATGATTCAGAAAGTTTCTTCGGAAATGATTTTAAAATTCTTAATTGACATAGAAATTATTTTTAACATTATTTTGAAAACATTTTCAAAATTTTCACTTCGTGATTTTATTTCTTTTATTTGAAGAGTTCGATATTACTTCTATCTCTCTACATTGCTTTCACATTCAGAGTTTTATTTGTTTCTTTTATGTCCCTTTTCGGATTAAGTTGGCTTATAGTGTCTGTTTGTTTCTGTTTGAAGATCAACTAGGACCAATTTATGGGCTCAGCAGATTTCAGCTATGGCGCCCGTTACAAAGTAGTATAGGTTAAAGTAGGGACTGGTTTGAAAGTGGGTAATAGTTTGAAAGTAGGTAATAGTTAAGAATGTAATAATGAGAAACAAAAAGTAAGTTAAAAGGAAAAATTTAAGGGCCAATGACCCATCTTATACTAGTAAAAATTAAAATTAAAAGATGTCAAAATTAGAAATGTGTAGAAAGGGTGTGACATAACCAGGAATTTTTCGTCAATATCGGGAATTTTTCGACAAAATCAGTAGAAAATAAGAAGTAATAAAAGGTCAAAGTCGGTAGAAGTTTGGCGGAAAATAGGCTATCTCAATGGCAGAGACAAGAGAGTGAAAAGAAAGAAAGGAATGTGTAAATGTATAAGAGGGAATGGAAAAAGTGTAAGATAGATGTGCTAGATGTATGTAGTATGTTTCGTGTAGAGGTGTGGTCACTTCGTGTATATGTATGTCCGTTGAACTTAGTCCGTCATTTCACTATCTTCCTCCACCCTCGAAGAGCACAAATCACATGAGGTGCACTGGTCAGCAGTCATGCACAAACTCTCGGCTTATAGTGTCCAAAGTTTATAGCGGTAATGCAACGCCTTGTTTACCGCTAGACCCGAGCATAAGGGCGAACTTTCACATGTGCGCACTTTACAAGGAAAAATTAAAATTCGCTATTTGAAATGCAAGACGAAAAAATATTTAGCAAAAAGCATTAAGGGCCCTATAGTGTATGATGTATGCCAAACATAATCAAGAATGAGATCATAGGAAAAGTAAACACATTTAAATAATTGGGAATATAAGTAAATAGCAAAAATGAAGTCATGGAAGAAATAAAAAGTCACTTAGCATCGAACATGGATGTAAATACGGTAAATGGATTGACTGGGCCAATACAATTAAGCTGAGTCAACTTGACGCCGGTTTTCGATTAATCTTGCCTGGTGAATTGGTTTTACTTGCGTCTTATTGGTTGGCCTATGCATGGGTGTGTGGAAGCAAAGAATGGATGAAGATTGAAATATTTTAAATATTGTATTGTACGGAACGTGATGTTCATTTTTTTAAATCAATTACACCTGCCAGGTACTCATGGCTTGTGCTGACTTCAATTTCGGGTCGCTAGGAGTAGATCCGTCTCCCGTTTTTCAATTTCAATTTATTTATCCAGTGGTCATGTTACATGATATGGGATTTGTCTAATCAATGAGACAAGACAATTACATACAGTTCACAGTTACTCAAGATGATATTATACATAAATTATACTTGTAAATGTTAGAATATATATAAATACAAAATCCCGTCTTAATTACTACTAGGTTCTACATTGATCCAAATATTCATATACAGAATAAAAGCAATGGGTAAATAAATGCTCTTTTAACTTGTTGCTAAATCCCCGCAAAGATAGTTCATCTTTTATGGGAGAGCATTATACATGGAAGCACCTAAATGCATTACACTCTTGTGGAATATGTTCGTGGTGTGACAGAAAAAGTGGACGTAGCTCTCATTTCGAATGTTGTAATGATGAACATCACTATTTATTTGGAAGTTTCTAGAATTCTTTCTTATATAGTAAGAGCTCATATAAGTATACACATGGCAAAGGTAATATTTTATTTTCCTGGAATAGCTTTCGACATGGAGAATTTGGTTTCACATTTGCTTGGATTCTAACCACGCGCCTCTGCAACCTAAATACAGGTAAGGTTTTCATATAATTTCCCCAGAACGTTATGTCATATTTCGTACGAGAATGAAACAGCGCATAATATAGACTTTTAGCAACTTCCAGACTTACTTTTTTGCTAAGACTCCTAATTCCATAACATAGTCTGCTTAGTTTATTTACAGTATTCATAATGTGATTCTCCCAAGTTAAATCTAATTTCGACCCCCCAAAAAGCTCATATTTTCGACGTAGTTTATTGAATTATTGCCTCTGTGAAGAACGAGTTTAACAGGTCATGCCGTAGTGTTACGAAAATTAAGAAAACTACGGTGTTTTCTGTGTTCAGTGTAAGTCCATTTTTGTTCAACCAAATAGTTGATTTAACACTTGTGTACTTTTATTAAACAGTGAATTTACATTATCACCCATTATTAATATATTAGTGCCATCTGCATATAAAGTAACATCACAGCCTTTTAACGAGACTTCAAGATCATTTATATATAAGAGAAATAAGATGGGCACCAAAATTGATCCTTGGGGTACACCACAATAAATTATTTTTTTCTCTTGAAGTCTGATTCTGGCAAATATTATCTATTATACCATATATTTCTAGAACTTGCTGCCGATCCATAGATTCATGTGGGATAATAAACGAAAGCTTTAGTTACAATAATCAAAGCGCATACCCACCTAAAAATTTAGCATTACATCCCTCATAAGATAAGATAAAATGAATTGTATGGGCGGTAACAGCACTATGGCTTACGCCCGTCCCGATACGGGGGAAGCCCCTTATCTTTGTCACGTCTAAAAATAGCTGTTAAATAAAATGATAAAACCATATAAAAGATGAAGATCTAAGCTCTTCAGAAAAATAAAATCGTAATAAAAACTAAAGATGTAGATGGTCTTTAGCAGAAAAGGTAAAAACGTGAAGGCTGTAAATAGGCCTTCACAAAAATAAAATAATACTACATAAAACATAACAGCTATGTGACATAATCATCTCAGAGAGACGGAGATAATCCTGTCTCACGGACATAACTAAAAACTCTCCGCAACATACCTGGTTCATCCCCTAACAATGACGCCATGTCATTGGGGATGTTATAACGTTGTCTGAGATGATTATATCCTGGACAATCTAAAAGCACGTGACGAATACTTAAAAATACATTGCAATTATGACAACGTGGTGGATCCAATCTTCGTAACAGATATCCGTGTGTTAGGCGAGTGTGGCCTATCCGTAGGCGACATAAAAGAACTTCTTCAAGCCTACTATCTCGGCAAGATGATCTCCATGGAGCAACCGTTACCTTAATTTCTTTCAATTTATTCACAGCTACGTCATCCCATCGTCGCTGCCATTCATTCCGAGTAACTTGCTTATAATATATCATCATGTCCTGAAATGGGACATGATGTATATCAATGTTAGCTCCTAAAGAGGCCTCACGAGCAGCTTCGTCTGCCAATTCATTGCCATGGATACCAACATGACTTGGTATCCACGAAAAGACAACCTCACCACCGCCAGAGCAGATGGCGTGTGTCTTACAGAGAATATCTTGCACGAGCGGATGTTTCGAATACATATTGTCGAGGCTTTGAACAACACTCTTCGAATCTGTACAAACAAGGATGCGGTTGAAACCATGAACAAGACTAAAATCCAAAGCCTTTAAAAGAGCATATAGCTCAGCAGTAAAAATACTGGCTTTGGGATTAAGACAAAATTGGCGGGCTTCCCCCTCTACAATAAACGCGCATCCAACAGATTCATCTGATTTGGATCCATCTGTAAAAACAGAGATAAAACGTGGGTACTGACTCTGCATCGCACGAAAACGCTGCTGGAACTCAATCATGGAGGTCTCCGATTTCTTAAGGGTTGACAAGGAAAGATCAATCCGTGGGCGGACAAGTGTCCACGGAGGACGGAGACTAAAACGGACAGGACAGACAGTTGGGCGGTCTGCATTAAGATTCTCCAATAACTCTGATGCTCGGATGCCAAGTGGTCGGGTAGCGTGACCACGGCGTTCATATAGGGCTCGTTGGATTGGGTTTACGATTAAGTTATGTGCTGGGTGGCTTGCCAAAGATGATATCTTAGCAAGGTAGCTCAACACATAGTACATCCTATGAATCTCGAGCGGTGGTTCACCGGCATCAACACACAGACTGGTGACAGGACTTGTGCGATACGCGCCAGTGCAGAGTCGAATTCCAGCATGATGCACACTATCCAGCGTATGTAACGCTGAGAATCGTGCAGATGAATAAGCGTGACAACCATACGTAAGCTTGGATAAAATGAGTGCGCGATAAAGGCGCAACAAGGTTGTACGATCAGTACCCCAAGTGGGATGACTTAAAACACGCAATAAATTCAGAGCTCTCGTACAGGAAATTTTAATTTGGCGAAGGTGACTACGCCAATTTAACTTGGTATCAAATAATAAACCGAGGTATCGTACCTCCTCGACGAACTGGAGTTGTCTGTCTCCAAGATAGAGATCTGGGTCAACGAAACAAGTTCGTTTACGGCAGAAGTGGACACAGACTGTCTTCGTTGGTGAAAAACGAAAACCAGTCTGGTGTGACCAGTCAACAAGACGATTAAGCGTCAACTGGAGCTGCCGGGCTGCGAGGTTGATATTCGCAGACTTACAGACAATTGTCAAGTCGTCAACATATAAAAGACCTTGCACAGGGGGGCGAATACAAGCCATAACACTATTCACTGCAATAGCGAACAGTGTTACGCTCAGCACACTCCCTTGAGGTACGCCATTCTCCTGTAAATAACGCTCTGAGAAACGATCACCAACACGCACACGAAAATAGCGATCGCTAATAAAATTTGTTATAAAATGGGCCATGTGACCCCTTATTCCCCAATTATGAAGCTGGCGGAGTATGCCATATCTCCAGGTGGTATCATAGGCCTTCTCTAAATCGAAGAACACAGTAAAGGCCGCTTTAGACGAGAAAAATTCTCGTACGATAAATCTTAGCGAAAGCAGTTTGCCAGGGTAAAAATAAAAAAGTTGTGGTTTTATACCATAACATCTTGCCCTATTGTAGCATTCTTGCTTTCACACTCTGGCACTACTGCTAATCGTAAGATTCATCGTAGCATAAATGCTGTCGTCTAAAGCGGCCTTAAGAACGTGTTCATTCCGGAGAAATGCATTCTGAACAAGAGACTCGAACCTGACAAGATGGTCGACAGTTGATCGATATTGGCGAAACCCACACTGATCATTGGAAAGCAAGTTGTTATGCTCCAAGTACCACATTAGCCGTCGGTTTATCATTCTCTCAAATAGCTTGCATACGCAGCTAGTGAGAGCAATGGGCCTGTAACTGGTGGGGTTTAGTTTATCTTTGTCAGGTTTCAGAATAGGAATGACAATAGCTTCTCGCCAACTAGGAGGGAAGCTATCAGTCCTCCAGATCTGATTATAAAGATTTAGCAAGAAGACCTTTCCTTGGGAGGGAAGGTGTCGCAGCATTTCATAATGAATATCATCCAGTCCAGGGGATGTGTTTCGAACATCCCGCAAGGCAGTTTCAAGTTCCCACTCCGTGAAAGAGACATTATAGCATTCAAAATTATTCGAGGGGAAGCGTAGAGGTATTATCTCTGCCAGTCGTTTAATGTTGACAAAATTAGCACTATAGTGCTGGGAGCGGGATATTGCTGCGAAGGCTGCTCCAAGAAGATTAGCTATCTCTTCTGGGTCAGTATGCAAGACATTGTTGTGCTTCAGAGCAGTCAATGGCTCGGGGCGACAGTTGCCTTGCAAACGTCTGACCCGTTCCCACACGTCTCGGATTGGCGTTTGTGAATTGATGGAAGATACGTATTCACGAAAAGATGTACGCCGAGTTTGTTTCATGAGACGTCGAATATAAGCTTGTGACTGTCGAACTGCATTCAAATTTGCCGCTGTAGGATATCGGTTGAACACACGTAGGGCGCGACTGCGCCGTCGCCGTGCTTCCTCGAGCTCATTGTTCCACCAGGGAACAGAACGCCGACGTGGCGTTCGGCCAGACTGTGGGATGGAACATCTGGCAGCTCGTAAAATTTCACGGTTTAAGTACTCAACCGAATCATTCAGCGGCAAATCTCCTTGATTAACTAGTTGGACACGAGTGGCGTATTTAGTCCAGTCAGCACGCTTCAGATGCCAATGCGGTAATTTACGTGGTGCTTGATAAAGATTTAAAAAGTCTAAAATGACTGGGAAGTGGTCACTACCACATAGATCGTCATGTACACGCCATGCCAGCATGGGTGCAACAACTGCACTGCAGAGAGACAGATCAATCGCGGAGTATGTGCCACTTGCCAAACTAAAATGTGTGTGAGCACCAGTATTTAATAAAACTAAGTTGGAGGCGTTACATCCCTCATCTTAACCAATGAAAATTAAAATTTTCCCACCAGTGACCTTTCTCGGCGGTATCACGTGGGCTTATACTTGTGCTGCCATCTGACGAGTAGTCCGGACCGGAGGACGCGAATTTGTGTATACTATGCACAGTATAGCGAGAGGTTCTTCTGACACTTATTATTTTGGTAATATCTCACAGGCTACATGCATATGCTAGGTGAAACTATGATGCTCCAATGTTCCTAATACGTATAATATGCCTAGTTCTAGACTTTATCTATGGTTCTAGGGCATTCTACAAAAATTGTATCTACGTGAATTAAAGTGGATGCTCGTGGGTGCACAATATCGTGGGTGCTCTTGCTTACCTTATTATAAAATCATAATATCTAAGAACACCCACGCTTTTATTTTCCGATTCATAAGATTAATTCAATTTATTATTTTTTACTTTTTAGTCCATCTTCAAAAAGCGTGTTTTTTATTATTTTTACCCATGCTCCAGTAGCAGTTCTGCTCGATCACGGATAACTTACCAAGTTAGTGCTGTTATGAAGTCAGTTTTCAAATCAGAAAATGTTAATTTACAAAACTTAGTCAAATGGAAAATTCTTTAGAAAATATCTACCCTTCGAACCAAAGGAAATTTAGAACATATCTACGCTTTGAATGTCTGTCTATCGAGGATTAATAAGTTTAGCACAACGTCAACAATAAGAATTAATATAATATTTTCCTGTAGTAAGTATCCTGGGCAATGGGGCTGGATAAAACTGAAAAACTAGACGGACGTTAAAAAAATATATGTATCCTGCAGCAAAGTTAGACGTCCATGGTGATAGAATACTCTATAAGAAAATACTGAAATGAGTAACGGATAATGGTTTGACATCTCCATTTGTCTTCGCCACTACTCGAGCTATGACTCATGTGAATGCCGAAAGCGCCTGTCTTGGTCTCGGTCAATGTTCCCAGTCCCTCCCAGATCGCTTTCCTAGCATCTGAGCCACTTATTTCCATATTCGTTTTATTTGAACTAGAACGGGAAAATCTAATAGTATTTTAATTGTCAGTCACCTCAATAGGCTCTTCAGTCTTGAGGTTTTATTGATATATTAAATTATTTTCACAAACATTACGAATAGAGTACATTTTTAGTTTAAACCAACGCCACCTAGTCAAGTAAAGTCTTTCATAAGATAGGGTTTTTTTTTCAAGCCCGTTTGCGTAGCTTGCGATTTGGGTGAATAACCAATTGCAACACATGTTACAATACGTAATAAAACTACGCCACGTGTTTCAATTGGCTATTCACCTAAATCGCAAGCAAAGCAAGCGGGCTTGAGAATGAGCCCTTATGTTTGACTGCGCAAAATAGACAAATTTGTCACCTCCTTGAATCAAAGACTATCTTAAATAAGTGTTGTTTTCAGAATCAAATGAACTGTAAGCAGATAACTATTTCTTTTAAATATTTTAAAGCTATTTCCGAAGGGGTTCTTTGAATGATATACGTCACATTTTCAGAATGTGTTAGAAATATGTTAAAGTATATTTCCAGTAGTACCTTCATAATTTAAAAACACATGTTATGTACTCTAGAAAAATACTATTCTGTGTTTAAATATAATTTTAGTATGTTTGTAAATGTTCTTAATTTATAATGTTTCTATTGTATGAAGTTGGTATTTACATACAACGGAAACCTAACATTTCCTAAACATAACAAAACATTAGATGGGTACATGAAATTATTTTTCTAGATTATTACACAAAAGAAACTTAAAATTTTAGCCCAGCTTTTCTTGGAAGCGTTTGCCGCGCGTGCTTTACTTGCGGTTTCTATGAGTAGCCAATAGAAACTCGTGTTACACGTAGAACACGTACTTAAACACGTGTCACAATTGGCTATTCAGCCAAATCGCAAGCGAAGCACTCGAGGAGCACCTGTATGAAAAGCCGGTCTTAGTATTATTTTTTATAAATATTATTAAAATGCTTTAAGAATGTATTTTGGAAATATAGCGTATATGATTAAGAAAATATTTCGGTGATGGGCACAGGATTTTTTTTTTTATTTATTTATTTATTTATTTTTTAATACTTTGAAAATATCTCTGCTGTGTGGGCAATGATAAATTCACAACATTCAGTTTCAATAAGGTTCTTCAAACGAGGGCACCGTCAATTAGGGTTACTTGAAACAGCGGGGAAACTTAAGACAAAACCGGATGCGAGTTTTAAAATTGTGTAGTGACTACAATGTTGATCGCCAAGCCTTGGTGTCAAAGACTTTCAATTAATTAATTAATTAATTTTCACTTTATAGTCAACGTTTACATTAGAAGAGAAAAAGGCATCTATTTTCCAGACAGTCCAACTGTTCACAATGTTGATGTCACTCTTCACTATGCTGATGTCCCATTGTAATAACGTTGCCCATAGCGTACCCCACTTCGTTGGAAACTTAACTGATCAACCATTTTAACAGTGTGCCCATCTACTTCTTACAGAAAATTACATATTCCGAAAGTTTCGTGATATGGGGCAACTTGCAACAAGAAGAAATGGGTAAGTGAGGCATCTAAACATCCTTTTCCTGGGAAGAAACCTTATGTTCAGAAACATTAAAGGTTCAAATATCACGTTTCCGATAAAGATTGAGAAACAGATGCAGACTTCGACTAAGGACTGATTTTCATGAAAGCTTGTGTTGCCTGCTTTGCTTGCAATTTGGGTTAGTAGCCAATTGAAGTGTGTTTTATACGTAATACGTATAACACGCAATAAAACAGTGTTTTAATTGGCTACTCACCCAAAACGCAAGCTTTCATGAAATTCGGCCCTATGAGCTCATTTTCACGAAAGCTTGTGTTGCTTGCGATTTGGATGAATAGCCAATTGAAACACGTATTACACTACGCAATAAAACTACACCACGTGTTTCAATTGGCTATTCAGCCAAATCGCAAGCAACGCAAGCGTGTTTGAAAATCAGCCCTCACTCCACGATTCTAATGGCCGGTTTCACCGAATTTCCTTAAATGTTAACGAAGCCTTAACTCCATTTAACGCCTTCTTAACGCGCCAGAGTGTTTCACCAATTTCACTCAAAGTTAATACTTCCTCAAACATCGTCCTCTATTTAAGGACACGATTTTCCCCGTTTAAATGTTTTACGCGACCTTAACTTGCGAAGCAATATAGCAAACTATGAATATTTTGATGCAGAGCTCTTGTATGCTGAGTTTTTAAAAAATATCAGACCAGAAAGAATATTTCTCAACAGACCAAAAATTAATGCTTTTCCAACATTTTATGAATTATAATTCTAACAACGATACTGACTCAGGAATAGTTTTGTGATCAATGTGCTAGAATAAATTGTTGAATTGATGTAAATGAATGTCAGTTGGTGTTCAATTCACAGAGAATGATTTCGTTTTGTTGTGACTCCAAAGATTTTTTTTTTTTTTTTTTTTTTAATTTTAATTAATATGAGCTTTTGTGCTTTGTTCTAGTACATTTCAGAATTCAGATAGTGATGGATGATATCAATGGAACGTCCAATGCTATAATGCTTATGTGTATTATCCAATGACCACTATCAAAAAACGATAATGGACTGACTGCAGCCATTGGAAATTTCATGAATATATGAAGCCAGGGAGCGGAGAGCACATTTAATCTCGTTTGTCCACTTCCAATCTAAACCAATAGGAACCAAATTTTCGGTTCTAACTCAGTTTTTTACGCTTAATAACGCTGTGTGTCCTGTTTTTTTTATTTATGTCTTAATTCTGGCAAAAAATGTAAATATTACTTGCAGTATTTTCTATTCTATGCAGAGTACGATATACTCTTACATGAATAACTCAGGAATTAAGACTTAAATAGAAACGTCGGGCCACACAGCGATAAGAAGCGTATAAAACTGAGTTAGAACTGAAAAGTTGGTCCACATTAGATTAGACTGGAAATAGACAAACGAATTTAAAATTTTGATCTGGCGTCTATTTTACAACATTAAGTAGTCACTCCAGTATCGTTTACGTGGAGCTCGATGGTATTATCAAATGCCACGACTTTTGCAGAATATAAAATTTCCTTCTGATTGTTCTGTTCACTGTAGAAATTCTGCCAGGATATTCAGTTTGGGGGAGTAAAACAAAAGATACGTTGTGTAAGTAGAGTCTTGCAGGGTTTCTATAGAGTTTTACACCAACAATTTTAAAGTTGGGGGTATGTGCTCGATGTTTTAGATTAGTGTTACCCCAATGAGAGGCCTGGCAGAATTCCTGGGCTGGGTTGCAAGAAAAATACTTAAGTGTAAAATCTGTCGTAAGCAGACCATCGAACTCAACATAATACTGGAGTGACTACTTAAATTAAAAAACAGTCCGCACAGCGATAAGAAGCGTATAAAATTGAGTTAGAACTGAAAATTTGGTCCACATTGGATTAGACTGGAAGCGAGCAAACAAGTTTAAACGTTTGCTCTGTCGTCTATCTTTAACACTAAGTAGTCACTCCAGTATTATGTAGAGCTCGATGGTCTGACTTAAGTCAGATTTTACACTTAAGTATTTTCTTGCAACCCAGCCCTGGTTCTCTGACGTTCTTGGTACTATTAATTTCACACGCAAACCGATAGTACAGAGTAAATACGTATACGTATTTACTCTGTGACGATAGCCACCCGGAAAATGTGCATTAAATAATTAGAGAAAGAAAAAGCTTTTGCTGTGAAACGCACGAACAACATGCGAATCACGGCTTTTAATTCGTTATACTGATGAACGCTGACGAGATCGTGTCCACCATAGTTTTTCAGGACTTGAATTGCTATTTAATTCACAATTTACGGTTGACCACCTTTTATATTTGGGAAGAAGTTCCACAAACAAATATCTTTCATCAAGTGAAAGACTGGCAGATTCACTTCCTTTCTGCTTACTTTCTTCCATTTCTAAAAAAAAAAAAAAAAAGAAGAAGAAGTGTAACGAATGTATCTTATCACAAAAAAAAATGTCTTAGGGCAGACCCATAAGAACTAATACAAACGGGAATTGACATCTAAATTTCTAGAACAAGTCATTGGTAATTATCAAACAGCATAATTTCTAACTGCTTGCAAAAATAAGTAGAAAATTGTTTTGAATAATTTAATATTAGATCTTTGGTTTTCCTTTATTCATCATACGTGAAAAAATTGAAAATACCAAGAGAAGAGAGACATTATTAGACAACAAAAGAACCGGAACGAATGTATCCAATATAGTTATTTTTTACAGATACCTTAACCTTACAACCATGTCACACTTTCCCCGGCTTCTCAGAAGTGCACACGGTTAATTTCCCTTCTATTTTGTCGTTACTATAAAAATGGAAAACACATGTATAGAAGACTGGGAATTCAGTAACCTTTGAACGCTAGTCCTATACAATGTTCTGCGTGAGTTTACGGTTTAGCTTACAACTTGTAAACAATTGTGTCATAGGCCTATACATAGCTATACAGTGCTCTTGAAGAAGTTTCTTAAATCTTAATCACAGATTATTCTTACTCTGAATTGAATTTTATTTATGGCCTTTAGGCATATAAGGCTCAGGCCGGGATAGGGGAGGGGAAAGGAAAGGATTCGGAAAGGTGTCGGCCAGGGCCTGTGTTGAAGGTGCCATCCCGGCATTTGCCTGGTGGGGCTGAGGAGAAACCTTGGAAAAGCCTCAGTCAGGATGGTCGGCCGCTGGGATCGAACCACGACCTCCCGAATGCTACGCCAACACTCTACCACTGAGCTACGACGGCTCGGTATTTTTACTCTGAAATAAAGCATTTGCAGGTAGAGACTTCTTTAGTAAATTTAAGCTTTAAAATGTCCTGCCATCTAGCGAGTATTTTTTTGTACTAACCGGAAGCTGGTATTCCGTAAAAGCACAAAGCAAGGAGGTAGAAGTTTCAAATGTGGGTTAATTCATCCAAATGAAGTAATTGTGGACTTAACATTCTGTAAGTTAGATCTACCATTATTCTCTTCACAAGTAAAGCAACTCTCATAACCAAGACACAGCATATTTCGATAAAGAAATAGATGAAATCAAAATTTGAATGTGGTACGAGAATTTGCAAATTCATAAGTACCAACGCGCTAACGTCTCGTTTGTTAATGGACCCTTAAATCACGGCGTTAAGTGTTGGTGCAGTAACAAAAACTTAAGGACCACTTAAATACTTATGCACGCGTTACATAACGGGCCGTTTTCTCGAATTTAAGGAATGTCGGTGAAAGAGGGGTTAGGTCTGCTTTGCAATTCTCTGTAGAAACCAGCAGGGACGATGATTTGCTTTCAAGGATTTTACTCGCATTCAGTGAACAAGAAGAAAGATGCCCTGAAGAAGAGCGCCCATGTTGTGATTTCCAGAAGGGAGGCAAGGATAAACAGACAGTTTTTCTATGACCTACTAAAAGTTATCAACAGGTTAATAACGACAATATTTACTAAATTAAGGGAGCAAAAAGAACATAAAATATACTAACTTAACTTAAAATATACTGGTCGTTGATTGCGAATGCTTAAAGGAGTATAATAATGTTAATGACATAGTAAACTTTATGATATTATTTATGAGATACTTGTCAAATGTGACCCCTGCAAAGAAACTGTGTCCCAAAGTATCCGTGCTGGTTCACTAAAGACATTAATAGGAAACTCAAGGTTAAAACAATTTACCAATAAAGTCTAGAAACAAAATTTAAAATCATATTATCAGAAATTTGTGCGATTGCGTAGAGAAATCAAGAAAGACAAAATAACCTATAAGACCTTTATATCAAACTCTGAAACTAATATCAATAATGATCCAGATCAACTGTGGAAATTTATTAACAACAAAACAAAACCTCTTTCCCCCAAATATATTAAAATTTGAAGGTCGGGATTTGTATAACAATAAAGAAATAGCTAATATGTTTTCACAGTATTTCCAATCAGAATTTATATCCTCTTCTCAACCGTTCAGTAATTTTGATAGTAATTCTAGGGGTTACGAAGAAATTGTAATACTGTCTGTTTACCAAATACATCTGAATGAAAAAAGAATAGGCTATCAAGAATCTAAAGTCCAAAATGACAGTTAGATCTGCTGGTATACCATCTTACATAGTCAAAGGATATATTGATATATTTAAACATGTTCCATTGATCGCGTTCAACTTGGCACTGAAAACACGCAATTTCCGTAACGAATGAAAATCTGCTTTAGTTTGCCCTATACCTGAAACAAACGACAGACGAGAAGTTACCAACCACATGCCTATAGTAATCTTACCAGTCTTTGCAAAAGTCTTTGAACAGATTGTATATCAACAAATTATTAATCATGTGAAGCCAGTTATCTGAACTAAAGAACATGTCTTTGTTTCACAAAAATCTCCGGTAACGAATCTTGCAATAGTTACAGATTTTATTGCAAACTCGTTAGATGAAGGAAAGCAAGTCGATGTGATTTATACTGACTTTGAAAAGGTGTTCGACAGAATTAATCACAATGTACTATTAGATAAATTAAATTACCATGACTTCTCTCCATCCTTGATTAGCTTCACGTGCTCTTATCTAATTAATCGCAGACAGTCTGCTCTATTTAAGGAATATACAATCTGATGAATATACAACACTATCAGGAATCCTGCAAGACTCGAATTTTGGACCGTTGTTATTTCTCTTGTTCACGAATGACCTACCGGAATTCATACCGGATAATGAAAGAGTTCTATTTGCGGATAACCTCTAAATATGTGCTAAAATTAATTCCATGAAAGATGTCATAAAACTAAAGTATGGTTTAGACTACTTTACTAACTGGTGTGCTATCAATTAACTTTCAGTCAATAAGCAGGGCGCCCATGTTGTGATTTTTAGAAAGAGCAAAAATAAAGCGACAGTTTTTCTATGATTTACTAAAAGTTATCAACAAGTTAATCACGGCAATATTTACTAAATTAGGGGCCCTAAAACATAAAAAGTACTATGTCATGAAGTACTTTAAATCTACCTTAAAGCATACTGGAAGTTGATTGTGAATGTTTAAAAGAGTATATAGTAATATTAATGCATGATTTAGTAAATTTTATGATATTATTTATGAAGTATTTGTCAAATGTGTCCCCTGCAAAAGAAACTCTGTCCCAGAGTATCCGTACTGGTTTACTGAAAACATTATTAGGAAGCTCAATGTTAAAACAATTTATCGTCGATGGATTTACAATACCTGCTATGTGCTCAATATTTCGAAATTGAGTCTTTGGTGTCATTCGAAACAGAAACACACTTCCCTTCTTTTGAAAACATAGCTATGTGTAGATTATTTCATACAACTGTTTTAATTTTTTTTAAAGAAAAGCAATATATGCTATGTGCTTGATTTCGTAATTCCTGTTATGTAAAAAATAAGACTTTCAGCAATTTTTCCTGGTGAAATTGAATAAGAAATTGTATTGGCTATACTTGCTAATAGATTTCCCATTACTAACTGCAAATTACCATTCATTAGTATGGAGGTAACTTTAAAAACACATTATTGCTCTCCTGAAAAGTTATTAAAACGCGTATCGCATATATTGCAAATTCAGCGACGTTATCACATAAAGACTACATACAAAATTTAAAATTTAAAACCCTACTATCAGGACTTCGTTCGATTGCGGAGGGAAGTCAAGAAAGGCATAAAATTGCATATTAGATCTTTATATCAAAATAATATGAACAATGATCCAGGTGAACTGTGAAAATTTATTAAAAACAAAACATCTTCCCACAAATATATTATAATCAGAAGGTCCGGATTTGTGTAACAATGCAGAGATAGCTAATATGTTTGCACAGCATTTATGATCAGTATTATATCCTCTTCGCAACCGTTCAGTAATTTTGACAGTAATTCTAGGAAATTCTAGTAATACGAGGAAATCGGAATGCTGTCTGTTGACCAAATACATTTAAATGAAATAGAAAAGGCTATCAGGAATCTAAAATCCAAAACGACACTTGAATCTGATAGCATACCCTCCTAGATAGTCCTATTCATATTTAAATAATGATTATATTGGTTGCATTCAACTTGGCACAAGAAACATGCATTTTCCCTAACAAATGGAATTCTGCTTTAGTTTGTCCTATACCTAATACAAACAAGAAATTACCAACCACAGGCCTGTAGCAATCTTACCAGTCTATGCAAAAGTCTTTGAACAGATTGGATATATCAACGAGTTATTAATCGTGTCAAGCCAGTTATTTCAACTAAACAACATGGCTTTGTTTCATAAGAATCCACGGTAACGAACCTTGGAATTGTTACAGATTTTATTGCAAACTCGTCGGACGAAGAAAAGCGATGTGATTTATACTGATTTTGAAAAGGCGTTTGACAGAGTTAATCACAATGTATTACTAGTTAAATCACAATCACTTCTCTCCATTCTTGGTTAGGTTCATGTACTCTTTTCTAACTAATCGCAGGCAGTCTGTTCTATTTAAGGAATACAAATCCGATGAATATACATCATTGCCAGGAGTCCCGCAAGGTTCGAATCTTGGATCGTTGTTATTCCTCTTGTTCATCAATGACCTACGGGAATTCATACAAGATAATGAAAAAATGCTATTTGCTGATAACCTCAAAATATATAATAAAATAAATTCCATGGAAGGTGCCATAAAACTACAGCATAGTTTAGACAACTTTACTAACTAGTGCGCTATCGATCGACTTTCAGTTAATACGACATTTTATGATTCAGCAGAAATAAAAAGATTTATCTATTAAATTATTAAATTCATACGTATGCATGAAGTAGGCCCGATCTGCGTGTTACGTTTGATATGAAATTAACGTTTAACAGCCACATAACAAATATTATCAATGAAGCTTTTAAAATCTTAGGATTTGTAATACGGATGGAAAGAAAGTTTAACAACTTTTCTTCATTAGAGAAAATGTACTATGCTTATGTTAGAACAAAGGCGGGCATTTCTGATCAATTATTCCTTAGGAAAATACTTCAAAATGGATTAGAATGCACAGTCTTATTATCATTTTTACACTTTCGTGTCCCGTCATTAAAAACTCACGTAGACAACACTCGTTTCTTCCACCGCAAAAAGGCAAGGGTAAATATAATGGCAAAGTCACCAATCTGGAGAATATGTACTACCTACAATGAAATGTGTAGAACTTTCATCGAATTGGATATATGTGATACGCCTTCCAAACCATTTAGAGATATTGTAATAAAAAAAATGTCTGTAAATGGGCACTGTAAATGTCGACACTCTAATTGGTCTATAAAGCCTGTTGTGTTGACAATAAATAAAATAAAAAATAAAAAGAGCATCAGGGCCGCATTTACCACCAGGCCCGGGCCTAGAGAGCATTTTACAAAGAAAAAATAGAAATTGCTAATTAAAACAGGACACAAAAATACATATTTTTTTTTTTTTTTAGAAAAAAGCATTAAGAAGAGGGGTTACAGTTTCGAGTTTCGTTTTTGCCATCAGCCGACATCCAGATGGCTCTATTACAAAGTCGAAATCTTGCTTGCGTAAGGTTTTCATGGCTTCGTTCCTTGTCATCTTCCAAGAAGGGTTCACAAGAATCATTTGTGGCAGCGTTGACAGGTCTACAGATTTTTCAATGGAATACGGAAAATCAGATTTTTTGTATAATCTACAGATTTTTCAATATTGTATATACAACTGAAATTAAGCTTGAAAATCATCCGTTCCACTAAGAAAACATTTAACTTTATCAGGATCAGGAACCACCAGTTCTTTTTTTTCCTAATTCAATAATTCTGTCTGTATACCCGTCGCCTGGAGAGAGGGGTTGCGGTGCATTTTCCTTTTCTTCCACCCCTCCCTTCGTCCACTCTTGTCTACTTTTCCAGTGTGGTTGTAAAGTGACCGCTTCCTACCTTTGGGGAGTTATGACAAAGTCATTGGAAACTGAAAATCTGGGAAGAGCACAGAATGACTAACAGGAGAGGAACAAAAAGATGTAAGCCCACATAAGGTCATGCACACTATAAATAGCCGTCAAACATCAATTGTGAATCTTTTTTCTGAAAAGATGAAACATAGCCTCAAAGTTATTTTTTTTATTTTTTTATTTTAGACCCTTCTCTGAAGCAAAACAACTATTTTCTTGTTTCTATCTCTCCTAAAACTTTCTGAGTTTCAGAAATTATCCATTTCCTGGTCAGTGGTTAGAGTAGGTAAAAAAAAGTTTGCAGACATTTCTCCAGATAATTTTGTATTTCTACAGATATTTTTAGCAGTATCTACAGATGATTTCAATTCCGAACCTGGTAACGCTGATTTGTGGTTTGAAAGGACAGAAGGGATCTTGCAAGACGTACAGACAGCTTAGGGGCACTTCTTCCATCTCTTTCCTTCCCCATCAACCAAACGACTGACCATCGAATTTCGGTCGTTTAGTTTTTTCCGGCTTCCTTGCAGTGGGTTAAAAAAAAATACAAATGCATTGACGTTCGCTCTTTACTTTATTGCAGGTTTCCATAATGAATTTCCTTTTTATTTTTGGTATTTTACTACATTCAGTTATGGAGAGGTTGATAAAAAACGGAACTCAAAGTACAGTTCCTTACATTGACGAGAACCTTCGAATTCATTTCAGTATTCAATTGAAAAAGTTACACATTACGTTGAAATAATAATAAGAATGATAATTATAAGAAGAAGATGATGATGATGAAGAAGAAGAGGGTCCAGCAAAAATGAAATTAATTATTCAAAAAATAATTCAATACGTTACGGGAAAAGTTTCCATCTCTGGAAATTGAACACTGTTACAAGGAAACAGCCAATGAGATCGTATCAAAACCTACCTTGAAATTTATCTGGGAGAATCTACGTCCTTTAGAAAGACTTTTTTTTTTTAGAAAATGTACATGACCTACATGATTCACCACCGTTAGCCAGTCATGACCAGGGCTAAAATCGGGTGACTTTTGGTGACTCGGAATCGAAATTTCGAAGCCGTAGTTTTCGAGCTCTGGGGATAGCGTCTACGGTCCGGGTCACCCCTGAAAGAAACACTGTTCAAACGCAAGGGTATAATTAAAAATCTTGCTTTGTTCTCCGGGCTACCGGGTCTAAATCGGGTCACCGGGTTAGGCTGGGTCTGAAGCCTAGAACCGGAGACCCGTTTCAAAAGACCCGACAATCGACTTAATGACCCATTTCAGCTCTGGTCATGTCTATACACCGTCTTTTGAACTGCACATGGATATCGTGGCCGAAATACCTTAGCGCCCTCACCCCATTCCATTACCAGCACAGCACGGATAGAATACAGTATTTTATATTTATTTATATCCCAGGCTTGAGGCATGTTTTGGAAAACAGATTCAGAGAAGATTCCTGCAGAGACGGGAAAATACCAACAATCCCCGCTACAAATCGAACACTGCCTTGTAAGTTGCAGCAGTACATAAATAGAAAGGTATGTAATTAAGATCTGCTGTTCAAACATTTATGAAAAAAAATGCTAATTACAGAACAGTGATAAAAAAAGAAACATCTTCAAAAGTTTCTGTTGCAACATAAGCGCCACTTTGTCCCAGTCCATTGAGTTCTTTGAAGAAGATTTGGATGATATCAAGAAAGAACAAGAAGAAACATTTATCATCTGACCAGATAAAGTGTAATTATTATGCTCCGCGTTCGAAGAAAATATAAAGATATAAGAAGTGCACTTAAAGTGTGTGCTCGGAGACTATATCCTACTCATTAGACAGATTTATTTTACACACATTTATGAACTGTCGATCGATCTATTCTGCTGGTTTACTTATTCATAAAGTAGTACATTTCCTAGGTTTGTTTGGTTTTACCGACTTTATTTATCCACCACTCACAAAAATTAAACATGAAAAAAGTCAGTTCTATGCATTTTCAAAAATTAAAACTTTCATGAAGTTCCCGTTATAAGCAGTTCCGTATTCATGCCTCTAGGCGCCCTAGGTTCCAGACTTCCAGGGCCCCCTTCCTTTTCCCCTTCCTCCTCAACCCTCCCGCCAATTTGCCGTTCCCAACTTCACATTATGGAAAATTAATACGTTCTGTTCTTTCAACATTTAATAATAATAATAGTAATAAGGATAATAATTATTTAACTCTGCTAATGTGGTTATTTATAAAATACGGTTTAATAATTATAATATTATTAATAATAAAATTATGATATTAAATACTTAGTTGTACAATGAGCAATTTTAATTAAACTACAGTAGTCTACTTGTGGAAAACATGTTTTACACTGAACAAGAAGGTATTACAGACTACTTTTGTTCACACAAAACACTTTAAATAAATTAAACAAAACAACATAATATATCTTAATGATACATTAATACAATTAGTAATTATTGTTAAAAATAATTTTATTTACTTTCAAGATAATTGTCGCTACGCTGGATACGTGGACAATAGGGTGGAGCAGTATTGTATATGGAGTTTTTTAACTTTAGAAATTTAATTGGCCTGGGTGTGGAATAGTTGCCTTTTAGTGATTTAAATTAACTGTCAAAAGTTCAGTTCAGAGAATTAAGTAGTGGAGGAACAGTTAGATATAGCTTCGATAGCTTTCTCCATACATGTCCCCTCAGTTGGTAGAGAGCTCACCTCTGGTGCTAGGGGTCGTCGTATCAACCCCTGCTCATGCCATGTGGACTTTGTGGTGGACAAACACCGTGTGCGTGGGTTTTCTCGGAGTGCTCCCGTTTCCTCCCACTTTCTTCATTCCACCAATTCATCCCATCATCATCCATACGGCCTGAGCCATAGTTGCCTAAAAACCTTAAAATAAATTTAAAAAAATCCATACATGTCCCTGCTGTCAATTTTTCTATAGACTCACTAACTAACATTGCCTCTGTCTATATATTTTTCTCCACCATCGTTAGTTCGACATGAAAGTCCAATCAGATGCACTCTTTCCACTGTGCAGTTCACATCGGAAGCTCTTGTATAGTGCAAGACCTTATGTGTGTGTGTGTGTGTGTGAGAGAGAGAGAGAGAGTAAGAAAGAGGGTATGAGAGTAAAGTGTCAGGAGGAAGGAGCTTCCGTGACTACAAGGTCACCTCTAAACCAAGCCTCTAAACGAAAGAAATATGAGCCCTTTCCCCACCTCTTTTCCCTCGGTCAAGTGAAAATACCGGAACAGAACCACAAGCTGTTTTCTACTGGTAAGCCCCGAGCATGAACAATTTTGTATCAAGTTCGAACTACAACATTGTTTCAATAAACAATTAACAAGACAAGAACTGTATAAAAAAATCCTGGCTGCACAATAAAGAGTTGCTAAATGTATCTACAGACGCAAAATGGACGAAGAACAGATTTGAGCTTTCTGGTGCATTTCTATTTTCCTTTTACTTATATTGTATTGTTTGCAAAGATAAAGATAAAATTAATTTTATGGGCGGTAACAGCACAATGGCTTACGCCCGTCCGGAGCACTGTTTTCAAATCCCATTGTGAAAGGTCTCGTGAAGAATGGCAGACAGTCTGACCATTTTGAAATTTTGAGAGATCTCTCTGTCACGACTCCAGGTTTTGAAAACAATAATGATCTCTTCTTTTTATTTTCTTGTAGTTAGTTTTAGACACTCATATGAAAATAACTAACTTTGCGGGGAAGGCGGTATTGAACAAAAATAATATCTCATTGTCCCGAATAGGAATTTTTAAAATACAGCTTACACTCATAAGCACTACAGTCAGCTAAAACTTGCAAATCTGATAGATGACTTCCCTCGGCTAGTAGTCCTCCGTGGGCAGGGAAGGCAAGAGAAGGGAAAGGCTACGGTTGCAGTGAGTACTAGCATCACAAAGCAAATACCTAATCCGTCAGAAGTCAGTGACTATCTTTTCTTGTTCAGGTCGTAAGAATCGAACTGAAGCATACGAGGTGGTCACAGGTAGACTCTAGTTAGCTTCTAAAAATAGTGAAATGTGTATTTTGACATTTTCTCATACTGACGTTCGTTCCGGAAATAAGAGATAACACGTCATGTTGCAAACTCTTCAAACTTGCTGGGTATAATGCCTAAAAACACGATAGCACATAGACTATCATTGCTAGACAAGTGTTTTGCCACGTTGTATTCTTCTGATCAACTATTACATCCTGAGAAAAAAATAGGCATTTTCGAACTTTGATCCCCATCAATTTGGATAGGGGTTAAAATATCGATCCCGAAGTTGGTCCAAAATTTCTTTCAACAAGACCTTTCAAATGACATATTCGACCCCATTGTAATTTAAAATTTTTGGGTGGTACTCTGTCCTCGTGGTCTAATGTTTACGCTCGTGGACTTTCTAGTAATAGAGGGGCATTTAGTAATTAATAGAATTATAAAGTGTACCCATATGTAATTGTTAGGTAGAGAGATATACACTAATTGCTTTACTCACACTTCTTAACACATTAAAGAGTAATCGTTTGTGCATTCAGAAAATAATATAACTTTTACGTCAATAGTACAATAATATGTACCTTCCAAAGTTTTAGGAAATATTACTTTAAATTTAAATAAATCTAAAAAAATTCTAATAAATATTGTTTGTTAGTCAATAAGTTATAACACTTAAGAGAGCTTCAGAAGCATCACATATTAAGCAGAAGGGTTATCTGCTACTCTAAGTAATGAAAATACCAATATAAATTTATTATCAGGAGTACATATAGATACCAGGAGACATTTATTTGAAGTTGACAGTTTGCATAATAAGCATAGTGCCATTTTAGATTGATATAAAAATGTTGACAACAAAATTACAACTGTCATGCATGTATTATTTTAGGTCACCAAGATTTTAAGAAAAATAAAACTATAAATGAAGCTTTACTTAAAATTAACACAATTCTGTGTAATCTGTATGCCCAAGAAACTCCCAATTACATAAGAGTAGAATAGGAATAACTAACAGTAAATATTGTATATATTTAAACAGTGTTCGATTTGTAGCGGGAGATGGTTGGGATTATCCCCCTCTCGGCAAGTTTTCTTTGGTACTTTTTACAGAAATATACCTCTAACCTGGAATATAGACGATCCCAAAATACCGTATATTACATATCTCACTAATTCTTCCCCCTCTCTGGAAATTGCACAAATCGAACACTGTATTTAAATATTTTGCAATATCCTTTTGGAAGAAGGTAAAATATCGGTAAACTAATACATCTCCCAATTTGTAGGATATTTTATTGTTACACATTTGCTCTAGCTTTGAAAAATAAGAAGGTATAACAACTGTTTTTTTTTTAATTTCCCAACATTTATGACGTTTGGATAAGGACCCGTTTGGAAATGAACACTTCAAATAGCTTGTACGAAACTTTACCTATTCACTGAACACAATAATAATATAATAATAATAATACTGCCCATTGTTTCTGAAAGTATGTAGTACCTTTCTCATGCACAATTATGAGGAATACTTTTGTCTCTCTAAAAAAAAGTACGATTGGTAATAAGAATAAATATAATGTGCCTCACCATCACACTTCAGGAACTTTTACAATTTACGAAATAAAACCATATTGCAGTGAAGCGATAGACACATCATAACATATAAGAACTGTACACACTTATATTTTAGAACGGATGCACGAGGAAGAGGCTAAAAAGAAGCTAAAACATAAAATATATAACATCTAAGGGCACTTCTAATCCTAAATAATATTAACCTATAATCCTACCTATATAGATAGGATTTCTGTGGATGTTTGCTGGGTGCGGGGTACGGGTCCGGCTGCAGGGTTCATTCAATTCATAAATAAAGATTAAATTACAGACTATAAATAATAATATTCAAAGGTCGAAAGTAGCCATTGGGCTAGAAGTTCTCTGACTGCCCGCTGGGCACTACAGGAATATACTTGCGATCATAATACAGAGAAGTTTGTATGTGTACGAGGGCATATGCAATAAGCTTTCTTACACGGGTTACTTACTCTTAGCTGGCTTTCTATATTAATCTCTCTGTAAGTCTGATAGGATAGCGATAAAAATTACCAGTTGAAATGAAACTCTTAGTTTACAAGCTAAAGTGATAGCTTTTATATGTCGAAAATGAACGTCTTGAAGGGGAAAATGTTGTATAAATTTTAGCACTTCCTAGTGTCACTTTTTGCCTTTCATTCTAAAATAATTTAACTTCGTTGTCGTTTACATATTACAGTTTTCCACTTGTCACGTGGTAGTTTGTGCTTGGGTACAAGTTAGCTGACTGAATAGGACGGAGCTATGGTCCATAGAGCGGGAAGTTATATATATACTCCTGTGTAGCCTAGTCGGTAGCGTGCTAGACTTTAGTGCGAGCGGTCCCGGGTTCGATTCGCGGTGGGGGATCAAATTTCGGTGTTGACCCGACATCGTGAGGACAGTTAGGAAGCTGCTGTAAATACAAGAGAGCGGCGATCACAGTTTCGGTTCCCCTCTCCCAAAAGCTAAACCGTTCTGTCTCGCTAGTAATAACATTATGAAATATCCCTTCCCTCCCCGGAAAGATAATAATACCTCCAGGACTCTGACAGAAACTCTGCAGCAAGTTACAGAAATCGCCAAGTCTAATCTTCCAACAGATATAGATGCAGTAAAAAATTAATAAATAAATAAATAAAATGAATTACTAAGTTCCTATAGTTAATATGTTAGCGAATGTAATAGCATACAAATTCCATCAAAGCTGTTAGAGAATATAAAGAACTTTTATACACAAATAGTATACAATTCTACAATAGTGGTATGGAAGTGAAAAATAGCCCCACTTTGAATTCAGTTCAAATTAACACACCCTAGGAATTGATGTATCACTTTATCCTAATCAAATTATAATTTTCATTTTGTCTGTAGTATTCAAAGAGGAATCAGAGATCAGAAGACAATCATCCACGTGACACACGCATTTATATTCCTTTGGTGGAAATGAAGAACGATTATAATTTTTCTCCAGACTTCGGACTAATCATATAAATTTAACCATGTTAAGTAAATCATTTACTTAACCGTCTGTACTTTATAAAAATTGAAGAACATGTTGAGCATTTATATTAAACCTTATTCTCGATATAAAGTGATCAAACTATGCAAAAACAACATGACTGAGAGGTGAGAATATGATGTTCCGAACACTTTTGCAGCACGTTTACGTTTGTAAACACTTTTTGAACATTTCGGAACAAAGTTTATACATAAGTTTATACACAAAGTATATACATAAAAGACAGGTTAGGATTTAAAAAAAAAATTAAGGTCTTCATCTAAGTATGACATTTTAATGAATAAAGTTAGTTTTCCAAATTCAATTATTAGCATTTAACAGTCCTAACCAGTTGCACGCTATAAACAGTTATGAACTGACCACTTACGGAGTTATATAATGACCATATAACCTTCTTTGATACATATAATGACCATGACCTAATAATCGACGGGGCAGAAGAGTCTGTAGGGCGCTCGCCTTCTAATCGTGAAGTCTCGGGTTCGATTCCTGGTTCCTACTATCCTGACTGAGCTTTACTTCTTTCCCTTGGCTACACCTTGAAAATGCTGGGATGGTACTTTGAATATGGCCAGGGCCGATTTCTACCAAAAAGTTTCCCCTTCTTTCTAAATATATTTAGTATAAAATGGCTGAAATTGCGCTGGATCTGGAGACAAGTAAATAACTAAAACATTATCTCTGTACACCACAGGTTCAGAAACTGTTACAACCCAACTCAGCCATTTTCTTCAATTTGATGATTTTTAGAAGTACTTTCTTATAGTAAATTTCAGAAAAGGTGTCAGAATAGTAAACAAAATATAATTGTACAAGAGTTGTTACTTATGCAATCGTGCTTTTTAGAACTCTACTGAAACGTCCACCATAATATAATCGACGAGGCAGAAGTCAGTAGAATGCTCGTCTTGTAATTGGGTAGTCCAGGATTCTATTCCCGGTACCTGCCTTCCTTGTCTACATTAGGCAAATGCTGGATGGTACCTTGGATAAGGCCAGGGACGATTTATACTTACAAAATCCTTCGCATAATTGTCAAATATATCCAGTATAAAATGACCGAAATGTGGTTGTATTTGGAGACAAATAAAGAAATATATTTCTGTACATAGCAGGTTCAGAAATTGCTTGCTTTATTATAGGTTTTTGTTTTAATCATTTGTTTTCTCGCAAAAAAAAAAGTTTCCCGAAGTTAAGTTCGGCTGGAATATTTACCTTCCTAATCTGTCATTCAATTAAATCAACCGAGTAATTGGCTTCAATTTTTTGTTTCCTTGAAAGTTCTACGTCAAAATAGTACGGGTATTTATAAGACCAAAATCCTGTAGACAAAAACATTCGTCTCATGTCGACCTTTTTCTCGTGAGGGGGAAAAAATAGAAACGTCTGGTAACATTTCAGACATGAAGAAAGCCTGTTTCGAATCCCCCCTCCATCTCATGTCACACAACACCGTCAGTCTATACCTCCTCTTATATCTTCCTTCTTCCTCTGGACACCAAGGAAAAAAGAAAGGAAGAAGGGAAATGAAACCCAACCGTAAATCTGAGCATCTGGAGGCTGGTATGTACAACTTAAAATCCCATATATTACTATAGGAATTTCTTTTTTAATAGATTCACAAAGAATTGGTACATAGGATGTAGGGGAAAGATAAATCAAATGAAAGAGGATACTTAAAAGAAGTGCCCTGTCAAGGTATTTTAAAAATAATCTACGTTTTACACGAAAAAAAATATTTTTTTCTTCTCCATATTTCTCTCCCATTTAAAATGTATGGCGTCAATAACATCTACATTTAAAATTATGCCACAACTTTAGTTTTGATCCTAAAATTTCCATTACATTTTTATATGAAGGAGACATTCTTTAGCCACTTCCGTATTAGGGCTTTTCTAAATTGACTAACTTGTTTTTGTAATATGAATAAAAATGTTAGCACGCTATCTAACTGTACCTCTTTCCCTTAAGAATCATGTAGGGGGAGCGCCAAATACCATCAATTTTCACTAGAACGACCTATCGTACAGGGAAAACGTTTAACAACGCAACGCAGCACTTGTCGGCTGAACTCACGTTTGACTCATCTGTACCCGCCTACCAGTCGGACAGTGTCAAGGGAAGAATCTGTGCTCAGTATCCTTTACTGCATTTGTCTGTTTTTTTTAATTCATGACTGAGCGTCCTGTCATTAGCCTTTGTTTTGTGTTGAAGAAGGTTTTATTATGCAATGACTTTCCAAAAAGGATTGATCTTTTCCTAGTGTAGTGGTATTTACATGCAAAGAACTCAGTATGATATTCGGTCGAGAGAGCTACAACAATTTTAAAATAATATTTTGTAGCACGTTGTTTGCTTTTCCAAGATTATAAAAATATGTGAATACCAGTATATAACTATATATATGGGCAACGCCCTAGCCGAGCTCGTCTACCGGTTCCCGTAAGATCACCGAAGTCAAGCAGCTCTGGGTCTGGTCAGTGCTTGGACGGGTGACCATTTCAGCACTCCAGATGGTGTTGCCTGTGCGGCGTCCACCCAGCGTCTTGAGGCCAATTGGGGAGCTACCTGAATAAAGAGGTAGCGATCACGGTTGAGAGCTTCGGCTCTCCTCTCCCAACACGTCTGGTCAGCGTGGGAGCAGTAGACCACCTCCTCCCTCCGGGAGAGGCCTCATCCAGTAGTGGATTGAATATGGCTGTTCATTATATATATATATCCCAGGTTCGATTCCCGGCGCTGCCAGTAATTTTTCCAAGGTGTGTGGGTCTGAAACGGTGCCCACCCAGCATCGTGGTGCAATTGGGGAGCTGGTATGAATAAAAGACTGTGGC
>JAGDQP010001826.1:33677-62863 GCA_022664845.1 Lepisma saccharinum
ATTTTATATATATATATATATATATATATATATATATATATATAGATAGATAGATAGATAGATAGATAGATAGATAGATAGATAGATAGATATAGAAATATGGATATAAGGGATACCATTGTGAACGAGATTTAGTATAGGAAAAAAAATCTGACGGTGTACATGTGATTAGAAAGTTGTTCTCATGTTTACAGAAACAATGCACTGTAATTTCCTAAAGATTACGCATTAAAAGTCGAATGTTGCAGTGTTGTACCAACACGAGGAATTTTTGGAGGTACATCACGTTAAAATCGCTATAGTAATGATAGGAAGTTAGTGGTTTATGAGAAAAAGATTGTTTTTGTGCAATATACTGGGGACAAATATGGTTTTGAAATGCTTGTTGTCGTGATTTGAAATCAGATTCAAACTTTTTGGAATCTAGTCTTTGGTCGAGTATTGATGTACCAGCTTCCAGTGTTAGTATGTCGGACAGTATCAGTGTCATAAATTTAGGATATCCGCAACACTTTTGCATCTTGTACTCCAACAGATGGGTTTATTAATATTTTATACGTCACATTAATCTGAAGGAATTGCATCTGATAGCAGTTGAAGTAGATTTTCTCGCCTGTACACACTCGAAACGCATGTTGTGCCAGTAAATTAATACCACCTAGTGGAACTACTAGTATTTATAGGATAAATATAATTAATATTTAATTATTAGAATATTTTTACTCTAACCTGTGCAAACAGGTAGTGATGCAAGCTAGAGTTATGCAGTGTTTATAACTGCAGATATTTGAGTTTATTAGTATGTCTTAGTGATAACCAGTACAAGCAATCAGATTAGCCATGTACTTATTTGCAGAGTTACATATTTAACCTAAGGTAGTACATATTTCATGGATTGAGTTTAGTTACATCTAAGGTTGTAATTATATGGCAAGTGAAGACGTTAAATAATTGAGTGGGTGAGTGGAAAAAGGATAACATTCCATTTTCCTACTTTTCGAGAAAAAAAAACAAAAAATTCTTTATTGACGAAACTAGAAGTTTTATAAAGAAAGTTACTATTGACAAGTTGTAGACCTAGGCAATTGACATTTGATCCCAAAATATGAATGCGAAATTCTAATTCATTTGTTATTTAGTAATAAATAACTGTGCTGGAATGTTATCCTTTTTCCACTCAATATTGTTGTCCAGTTAACAATTTACAATAATTAAAATGTGTTACCATGAAAATAGTTTATAAAAACGTAAAAAAAATCATATAAACACGTATATTAATGCGAAATTCTAATTTATTTGTTATTTATTAATAATTAACTGTGATGGAATGTTATCCTTTTTCCACTCAATATTTTTTGCCAGGAACAAAGTAGCAACAAATATGTTTTTAAAATGAAAATAGTTTATAAAAACGTAAATAATAACATATAAACACTAACAATGTGTGAAGCACAGCAGCATTAATCATCATCGTACTCTGTATTGGTTGTAGGGTATGTTAGAATCGCATCGTAGAAGGGCTTTTAGTCTTCAGGTATGTAATGTGTGACTTTTGAGAGTCCTGTAACTTTTTATAGTTAACTGGAATTTTTCCATCATATGCTTGAACTGTCGGAAATTCCACGTTGTCCTGTGTTTTCAATCGAAATATAGCATGAAAAAATCCGTCAATATATTCCGAAGCCTTAACGCAGTCTTTCATCTGCTCAGTAGATTAGATGTCTGAACTTACTTATGGTAAATATATTGTGTCTTTTCAATGTCTTTTCACGTTTTTTGAAGTATTGAGGTCATCAATCCTTGAAATTGAGTATCTGGGTATTTTGAAGTGTTTTAAATTGATACGGTGGTTTTCGCTTCCTAGCAGTCCGAATGATGTTATCATATTCATCTGGTGAGTATATTCGCTCCAGCCTTCGGACTGATCGTTTTACGACTGAGAAGTTTCTGTCACATGGCAGAAAACTATGTCCCCGTATAGGATAGTATTGGTGTATGATGGAGAACCTGTCGTTCATGGTCAGCGCTGTGAACAGCCTTGTTAGTGTATGGTTTCGGTTCTGGCCACCACATGCGTCAACAAAAACATGTAGTACTTTTATGCGTTCAGGAATTTGGTTAATAAAATCCAAAACAGATGTCCACACTTCATTAGGGCCTCTTTTAGCCTCCCCTTCTGTGTACGTGTAAAATACCGGCGTGTCATTGCCTATATCATGAACATTAAAAACGTAGTACCAAATCTTACGCAGGTAATACATTTCCTGCACTGGTAGGAAAGGTAAAGGTATATTCTGCATGTACTCGAAAACTATTGCCATTGTGTCGTCTCTCTTCTTGCAGATTTCAGTTACCTCCTTAATCTTGTTATAAAACTTTTTCGCTCGCCTCTTGTGAACCATTAGTTCTGCAACAGCCACTCTTTTTTGTTATGTCGTTCAGAGTTGCAGATTTTATTTTGTTATGCAGATCCTCACATATTGAACAAACGTCTACTGGTGGTCTACCAAATCTATAACCATAGTTCTTTTTGAAATGTTTTAGATAATATTCGTACTTTACTATTCCTTTCAAATCAGGATGTTTCTCAATGAAGAGCTCATGCATTTTGAGTATAGTCAAATCTGATTGCAAGTAGGTTACGGGGATACACAAGTAATGTCACTGTCTTTTGGGAAACGAGGATATGGTCGTCTATTTTAACAATAACAGAAGCATCAAGCTTGTTTCCACGGTTTTCGTGTTTGCCTCGTTTGTCAATGGGTGCTTCAACAAGTTCACTTACCTTGGTTAACCCGTTGAACAACTTTATTGGAGACAGCATATACAGCAGACTGATATACGCATTTCGACAATCTTCAACTTTACTATTACCTTTAACAGCAAAATACTTAAAGGATGACGTAATTTGTTTAGATGCAGCTGATGATGGGCGATGCCTTGCCACATCGTGTCTTTCTATTAAACCCAAAAAGTATTTCTCTCATTTTTTGGACGCTAGACATAAACCATTTTAATAATACACTGTTTCTCTTCAATACTGAATTGAGCCATACACTTCTTACGACATGTACAATATGGACCTGTTTGTTTACTCTCCACTAACACACCTCTACATGTGACAAACTCCTCTCCTCTCTGTCTTGCTAGCTTCTCCATTTGTTTGACAAACAATTGTTTATTCACTTTACCATTTTTCCGTCTAGGCATGTCTTCTGAATCACTCATGTTTAAAGGTTCTCTTGAACTTATCAACTTAAGAGAAACAACACACCAGCACAATAAAACAAAATAAATCTCCAATGTAATGACACACATAGATTCAGAGTATGTGAATCACACAAGCTTTAAGCTTACTGCGCAATAAGAGTGTTCCATGTAGTAGTGTTAAGGATAATCTGCACCGTGGCGCAGCCTTGTGAGGACGAAGGGTAACATTGCTCGAATGTTATCCTTTTTCCACTAAACGGAAACTTCAAAGCCAATTTCAACAATGAAGCGAGGCGGGAATATTACCCTTTTCCAGTCAGTAGAAAGGCAATACCACTATAAACAAAATGGCTAAGTTTAATTCGTCAAAATTGTGGAATGTTATCCTTTTTCCACTCACCCGTTCAATTGAAAGTAGTTTTAACGTAACAAGTTGTTGAATCCACTTTAAGATATCTTAGAATTGCTTCTTTAAAATAAGTTAATATACACCGGAGTGTATCGAGTTAACATTATCAAACTAAATTTTGATTGGACGGGGACCTGAATAATAATGTGGAATGCTCGGGAGTGAGACTAGTCGACGGTAAATTCTGCAACGATGGTCATCTGTACTTGCTCAGATATTGATGCCAGTTCCTTTTGCGTACTGAACAGTATTCATTACTGGACAGCGACGTTTCCTTTAACATCCATTGCATGTTATAATCATAGTCCAATGGATACAGATAGGCATGATTGCCTTCATTTCTCTGAGGAATCCATGGAAGAGAATGCGAAGGAAACCTTCCTGTATTGTGGTGTTTGTGATGAAATTTACGAGAAATTTAGAGGCTCATCAAGACAATGAACATACATTGCTCAACTTTTTGAAATGCGAATGGATGGTTACATGTTCTGACTATATACACAAACTACACGTTGTCCTTTGGACCAAAGACTATAGATGGAGCCATTCTATGCTGTTTGTAAAGTAATTGAAATGAAAACCACAGGTTAGATATACAAAACTGTATTATGCATATTCAACATATACAAAATGTTGTGACTAGTACAAAAAATATTCAACAGTCCTGTAATAAAAAGTCTACTGCTACAAAATATTGTGCTAACATTCAAGTATTAGTTTGTTTTAAACATTTATATTCGTAATTACAAATAAGTGATACAAACTGTTAAACAGCACTGTAATAAAAAGTTACGGATTCAAAATAGGGATCAATATAAACTAATACTATTGACGCGACTGTTTTTTGAAATCATGTTCCACAGCAGTGGTTGCAAAATAATGACACACAGAAATATGATTGTCGTTTTAGTTTGAATTTACATTGTTCTAGTGTAATGAAACAGGGTTGCAAGAACAAGTCTAATGTTACTAACTAAAATTTGGATTTATATTGTTCAAATATACTGAATCATTATTTAATAAATTAGTGATATACCTTGCAGAATTGATTGGGTAACTACTTAATCAACTTTTTCTTTTCTTAGAAAAAAACTGATTGAACATTAAAACATTGTTTAACAGAAATTAATTACATGTAAGGTGTACTCTAAACATTATGAGGTATACAAAACAAATGATTTAGAACATATCCAAGGTTCCTTTACCGAAAACCATAAAGTAGCGTTCTATACTGTACAGTACTGGACGGATTTAATCTGCGACGCTTCGTTTGTCGGACAATGGTTTGTCGTTTAGTTTGTGGTCTACATAGGATACAAAATTAGGTTTCCGTAAAATATGATTGGGAGTAAAGAGTACATTAATGTCACATTTTCCTATAACTATATTATACATATACTCAAAGTTTATTATTTCACGTGCTCCTTGAGAGAGGGTAATTCCACGGTTTTTAATTATCTCATTTAATTTACCTGTAGCTGTTTCCACCTCTGGATAAGCACAATGTTTAGGGCCAAGAGATATGAAGATGAGTATTTTCCAGCCTTTGCTGATCTCGTTTTTTAACTGCCCCAAATAATCACCATTAATAAAGGAGTCTCATCACGTCATCTAATATAGATAATACTATCTGTATCACAGTATAAGACTCTCAATACCAACTATATCTAATGCATCGTATAATCTAAGTCTTGCCCAAGAAGAAATGAAAGCGGCGACTGCTACATTTGTGAATTTGTTTGGTGTTTAGATTTTCGAAATCTCTGTATGAAACAGCTAGCTTATCAGCCACACGGACATCATCTTGTATTTAAAATGGAGATGAATAAGCAATCTCATTAAATTCCAGAGTGTTGCTGTTATCTTTTGTCTTGGGTAAATCCGTTCTTTGACCCCACTTACAGAATAAAGCGTTTAAAATATATTGGAAATGTATCTTAACCTTCATTTATCTTAATGTTATCACAGACATGATCGATTCCCTCATGGTTGCTGTAAATGCTAATATACTACTGTTTGTCTTCATCAGTTAAACAGTTGTCTGGAAATCCAGAGGCTTAACGTTCCATCCAAATATCCGTCTATTATGTGCTTTATATGGTAAAAGTTCAATGGCGAGATCATTAGGCGGTTAAACCTTACAAAATACAAGGTCATGGCCTTGATTTACATCAGACATATTGTCCCCTTTATGGATCGTTACAGGACCAACCGCAAGTTGTTTTTAGGCATCACTCATGGGTACAAGTTTGTAAAATCCAGTTACTCACATATCCCTTGTACTGCACATTCATATAAAACTTTAAAGCACCGTGCGCCCTCCTTTCAATGCATCCCGAGGTCGTAATAGATTTTCCACACTAGGACAATGATCACGAATGAATCTTTGAATTTCAGTTGAGGGATTTACTTGTTTCTTCCACTCACATTCCCAGATGGAAACGATTTTGACATTGCAACCTTGTTTTAAAAATTCATCACGTGCTAGCGTTCCATCATATCGACTGTTAGGCTGCGCCCTTCTTCATCTATTACTTGATCTCTATGTTGGGAAATGCAAGTGTGCCCTTGATAGTAACAATCATAAAATTCGTGACCTGTACGAGCATTCTTATCCTAAACATCTAATTTGAAATTTCTGAATTGAACATTTGGACCATTTTCACATGTTTGTAACTTAATGCTCTGTTTGAACGCCATAGATCTGAACCACTGCCTGGCGGGTTTACTTTGATTTGTACCGTGCAGGAATCCTAACGGAGGGTTAATTTGAATGGTATTTTATTGTAAATGATGTGATCGAAAACATTGCATGGAACAGGAGGCCATGGTAGGGTATGCAAAAGCATTGAGGCTCGCAGTTTCACTTTCAATGAAATTAGAAAACCGAATGAGTGCCAAAGTATGGATATGTACGTCGTTTTGACAATATTGCAACAGTTCATGCTGGAACTTAATGTATTTTTATTTTTAACACATTCCTGATGGCACTCGGCAATTGTCTCTGCCTCTTTCGTGGTTTGTTCTTAATATCATAAAACTCAAGTTCCGGGTACAACCCATGGCAATTCTGAGTGTCTGGTGTGTTAAATAAATGTGGAAATTCACCTTTTTGAAGATTATCCTCAAGACCAAGGGTTACAGGTAAATGAACCCCCATAAACAAAAAACGTATCTCTAATTATGATATTATTTATTGTTAGTTGCATAAGTTTATTTCGAAGGCTAATAATTAGAGGCACTAATTGCTGATGTTCGAACAATAAATTATCAAAACCATGTGCATTATGCGCAAGTGCAACGACTTGAGTAAACTTGGGATCCTGCTGTAACACATGATTCATGAATGGTTTCATATTATAAAATATAAAATCCCTACACCCATTAGAATCACCACAAACACGATATTTATAACTTTCGTCACTGAGATCTTTACAATGAAAACAATGGTGAATGACACAAATTAAGTTAGGGTCATATTCTTGTTCTCCTTTTTCATTTGGATTCAGACGCAATGTTTCCATATCGGTTACAACGTACAACAAATCTTGAGATTGAGATTGTATTGTTTTAGATTGCTTTGTTTTACAAAACATACGTGGGTTTCATCTACACAATCTGCACACAGTTTAGAAAAATACTCAGCACAAATATGTTTCGATTTTCTGTTATGGTGATCAATTTTAACCACACTGAGAACAAAGTTGCACATTATAACGTATTGAACTACTTTTTGCTTTTGTCTGATGACTTATAAAACATGTTTGATTTACACTTCTCACAATAAACCTTACCTTCATCATCACTTTCAGAATCTGAATGGTACGTCTCACATTGACTACATAAATATGTACATTTCTGAAATCGTCATTCTGATTATGGATACAATATTCGCCATAACCTTTACTTGCTAAAATGTCGTAATAGTTTCAATGACAACATAATGATTGTCTTCATATCTCAAAAAGGTTGTTTTCGTTGCTGCTAGACCGACATAGATTTTCTCATACTCGCGTGTTTGAGACATTCGACCACAAAAAATAATTTGATAGTTATTACCCCAATATATTTGGAAGTTATTTATATCATCCAAGTTACCTCCATTGTTACTACTTAAATCTACACACGCATAATAGCATAATACAACCGCGCGCTACATCTCCAGTTTTCAGGATATGTTCTCATATAGGCCGTTTTATTATAATTCTTATCAGCTTTACTTTACCCCATCACTAACGCAGGACCAAGACAATCGGCAACGTCGTCGACAGTTATATTATGTTTTTGCAAATAATCTCCAAATGGGAGATAATTGTTATTGCCACGTCGGGCCTGACCTTGACTAGGGTTAGTGATATCTTTTATTGTTACATTGTCACCTAACTAAAATGACACATTTGAATTAAGAACGTTTTTAATTTATCGTATATCTTCCATCCTAATATGCCCACGTAGTTTAAACGGAATATATATTGGCTTACCTACTTCACACGTGGAACTATCAGCAGTGAATATGTCCTTGGAAGAGGGATCAACATCCACAAGTAAATGTTCCATAGCAAACGTAAACCTTAGTTACATATTCTTAAGGATCGCGAATTGAAGTTACTAATGACTTAATAGTAATTTCACGTCCTTGTATTGGAAAATTGGGATACGTTTTCACACGTTCACCTACAATGTCAAAGTAGCTCGTTTCGCTGGTACCATACATTAAATCCATATAATGTTTCTTTTTCCATTGTTCCACATCAATTTCCATAGAAACGTTACCATCACAAACTCATCATCCACTTCAACCTATTGTCGTTCATTTTCACGTCATTGTCTTCCAGGTCAGAAACCTCCACAGCATCGTCAGGAATAACTCCACTAGCTTCATTTTTGAAAATTTCAGTATAATAATCCCAAGCCAATTATTTACTTTTCACACTTCCAAAAAATCCATAGTGACCCAGATCAATGATATCTTGAGTAGTCACACAGTTCTGTAACACAACTTATCATTCCAATTGTAATATAAAAGAGATAATGAAGTAAAAGTGCGGAATCACTTTCTTGAGGTTGAAATTCCAGCATCTTGTACTGACTAACTGACCCCACCATTCAAGTACCAATGCAGGGTCGTCATAAATACAACCTTCGGCAGTAGAAAGCATGACATCAATAGGATTGTACATCGTGATGAATCGAAAAAAGCTTTTAATGGCAGCAAACAGCATGTCTTTGTCACACAATTGTTTAATGCAGGGTAAAGCTGGTTTCTTTAGAACCTAACAGTCAGTCAAAAACACCAAATTGACAGATAGTTCAAGATAGGACAGTTTTATTCATGTTTAGGAAACATCATCTAAAGTGCAGTCCAATATAAAATGGAGAGTAATTAGGAGTTTCTAAAGGAAGTTTACTTAGGGCTAGTTTTTGATTGTCTGGTTAAAGTACAGGTTAGCTAGTAACTAACAGTTAAACTCTAACTGGTGGTTTACCCGTTTTTCAATGTCTAGTTAATGCATAACCAACAGTTAAACTGAGCAAACTGGTAGTTAACCCGTACTTCTACCTCCAGTTAACGAGCTAACTGGAGGTTTTAAAAAAGTTTGGCAATTGCCACCTGTGAAAGATGTTGCATATGATTTCAGATTCATCCTCTTCCGATGAAGAGGATGATAGAATTGTATTAGAACACATAAAGAAAACATCACAGTTCTTCTACCCAACTTTTTAACATCTTTTTTTATTTTTTTAAAGTTCAGATTCAGTTAGGTGCGGTACGAAAAATTTTGTTTTGTGCTGGCTGGGGCATGAAGTCAGTTTGTATTGCACTCCCTCAAAATGTAAAAGTTACAAGAATGATGGAAGTGTGTGGTGTTGAAACGCGATGCTCACTTTTGGAGCTCCAAAAATGTACAATTTACAGAAGAAATGTAATATTTTCAATTTGTGTGTAAGCATCGAAACGGAAAATATAACGAAGGTTGTAGTGATGCAAATGTGAAAAAGCAAAAACAGTGTCTGGGAGTTTATTTGATTTCGAGTTTAGAGTGCACGTTGAGTGAATGTTAAAAGGCAGGTGCATCGCGTAATGAAAACATGTTGTAAGGTAACTTTAACTGCCTTTGCTACTCGATGTGTCCGTGATTTTTCTGTCAAAATACGTGTAATTCATAACATGAAGTATGAATATTAAGTAGGTCGTTAGTATTCTTGCGCATGCCGCCATATTTGTATGTGTTGATCAACACGAGTGCTTTTTTAACAAAATAGTAATAACACATGATATTTAGAAACGCTTTTTGGATTTCTAGTTGTAGCTAGATGTTATGTGTGAATTATTTACAAAGGAATGAGTGGCGTTGAACGTATACATGTATCAGTAGTTGACGGAAGCTGTGATCCCGAAAGTAAAGAATATCCATATGATTGTGAGACAAACTCATAATATTCCCCAAACGATAATGATAATAGAAAAACGATCATCTTTACTTGATGACTGGCAGCTTCCTCAAGTTATTGACCCATGTGTACAAACTATACCACTCATTCGCTTGCAAATAATTATTACTGACGCTTCTATAAACTCCTAGTGCCAGAAATACGAAAAGTGTCACGAGAAGCTGTGTCATTATTATCTCGTTAAATACTCAATCCAGTTGGTCAACACACAAACATGGCGGCGTGTGAATACTAATAGCGACACTTCGATTTATGAATGACACTACTTTTGTACGAAAAATCATGTACGTGTCGAGTGAGTGAATACGATTATTTAAGGTCAGGTTACAAAATTTGTGTTCATTATACGCGATGCGCATGACGTTTGTCATATACTCCATGTGCTGATTCCCAACACGCAACCACATAAACAGTCCCTACTAATTTTTGCTCTCATTTCATACTTCTATGACTCGAAACTTCGTTAAATTTTGCAATTCAACACTTCCACTCACGTTGGAAATCTTACATTTGTGCTGCAAATTTTACATCTTTTTGTGGGTCATTAAGTAAAGTTTACCCAGCAAATAATAAAGCTAATGGAAAGAAGATGATTAAATATCCCCTTACCCCACTTCGTAAATTATTTACAAGGGAATGAGTAGTGTAGAACATACACATTGATCAGTAGCTGGCGGACGCAGGGGTTCCAAAAGTGAAGTTTATCCATATGATTATGAAGCAAACATAATATTCATAAAATGATAATGAACAACAATAATAAAATTATTAAACATTACCCTACTTTTCACCTACCATATCCCTTTTTCCTTGCGAGAGTACTAGTTGCGGGTAACAAAATTTAAAGTTTAAACATTCATATTCAATTTCATGAAGTACATGAACTTCGCTGACTACCTGTTGTGTGTTTTTTTTATAATTACTGTGAAGTATATAAATACAGAGTTTCTGTTAGACCACCCAATGTGTAACCCCCGAAAATTCTTAGGTACAACCTTAATTTTTTTACAATTAAAAATAAGTATTAACAAAACTGCAAAACTCTGTTTACAAGCTCTAATTTTGGCTATACCCTCCCAAACTGAAAATCTTAATTACTTTGTTAGTTGCAACCGAGCGAAATAAAACGCATCCGAAAACCGAAGAAATTTGTTCTCTGCCTATGATCTCTTTCATGAAAAAATCATTAATTTCAATTACTGTATTTCTTGCTTGTCATTGCTTGAAAACGCGCTCATGTTCTTCGAACTACCTGTTAAGTTCCGCTTTACTTTACTTTATGGGTCGCAAAAAACGTAACATTTACACGAGAAATGTAACATTCCTAACGTGCCTAGAGGTGTTCAAATCCTAAATGTAAGTTTTGAGCTGGTGTAAAATGAGAGAAATAGGGAAAGGTGCTAGAGACTATTTAGTTTCTTCCGCGTTGGGGGTTAATACATGCATTGTTTAGAACCCCATGTACATCGTGTATAATAAAAAGCATCGAACTGGACTTCAACTAACCCCTCTTGACTGGCCCGAGATACTGTCCGTGTATTTTGTGGCAAAATACGTGTAATTCATAAGACGAAGTTTCGCCATAACTTCTCACGAAGCTATGCTTATTATATGTTGATGAACTTCATATTAATGAAATGATAATAGCATATAGCTTTTCGTAGCACTTTTTGGAAGCTGGGTTGCCGGTAGGTGTTTATAGAAGTATGTGTGGTAATTGTTTGCAAGGAAATAAAGCATATAGAACCTTATATATAGCACGGAAGCTGCGGCAATAACTTGGAGTTTATCTATTTTCCCAGAGTGTTTAAGGATATGCGGGCCAGCGATCTAAAACCGTCATGCCTACGTAAAAAAATAAACTTTGTAAACTTAATTTAGTATGGGCGATTTTTAGTAACTGAATTCGGTCCGTCACGATTATGAATGCGATGCTAAAATTCAGATCCATGCACCAGCCGGGATTCAAATCCGGGACCTTCGAGTCGCTTACGTAGCCCCCAACCCACACGGCTACCAGGTCGGCGTCACATATACGTATCTTTTTAGATAGTAACTCAACTCTTTACATATGTGTGTTTACTACCTTATTTCTTTATTCCACAAATCTCTTAATGCAATCAAACATTCATATTTCTTCTGAAACTAGCGAATTTGATGCGTATTTTGTTTCAAACTTACTTCGCTATCCTCTATTCTACTGTTTTCATAATTCCTCAACAACTCCCTAGATGGCGAAATAGTAGAAATCCATTGCCAACCGTCGCACTGTTCCCACTAACCAAAAGTTAAGTAACCACCAGTTAAAAAGCAAATGAAAAATGGATATTAAAGTTAGAGTTCAGGTTAACTTTAACTAGCAGTTAGTTAACTGGAAAGATAACTGGACAATGAAAAACTAGCCCTTAATTGTATATAAACTATGGTTAGGCTGTATAAGGTTATAATGAATTAGGTTGTCGATAAGAATTCAGGGGGGTAACCAAACTGTATCTCTAACTTCGATCAAATTTAAGTATTGTATAACGTATAAATTATGTAAGGGATTAGTTATTGTTTTGAAAGGTTTGTGTGATATTTTATTAAATTTTAAAGCGTGAATTATTAAGATATTATGAATTATGTTTTTATGTTATGGAATTACGAGACTTAAGTGACAAAGCTACGAAAGTTACAAAACCTGTAAATAATCAATTTGACAAATAAAATGTTTATTAGGTGAGTTGCTATTAACTACTACATATGTAAATAAAGATAACTCAAGGTGTAACTCAACTTCTGATATACCACAAACCTATAAATCCAACGATGATATGTAAGAGGAAATTCTACTCTTTTGCCTTCAGTGAATTGTTTGGTAGCATATCCAAATTTAAGTATATAGGTGATCGTTAGAAGACAGTGCATAATGTTTTTCATGATATACTATGATAGCGAAGAACTAAAATATATTGTTGAATGAATGTTAAACCCAAAACACAAATGAATAATCTTTGTAACTAATCCTTATAGAGCTGAAATTATTTGTGGAAAATGTTAAGTCAAGGTTGATCATGCAAAAGTTATATAACTAAGTTACAGGATGTATAAAGGAATGGAAAGGATCGTTTTATGGTATCTTAAGTAGAAAGTAATTGTTTTGGAAAGCATCGACTTATAAATTAATTACGTTCTGTAATATTACCAAGCATTATTATCGACCCTTAAAATAAACTGCTAGAGTAGCTTCTTACTCTCTCTCAAGGAGCACGTGAAATAATAAACTTTGAGTATATATATATATATAATTTAGTTCCAGGAGAATGTGACAGTAAGGTACTCTTTATTCCCAATCATATTTTACGGAAACCTAATTTTCTTATCCTATGTAGACCACAAACTAAACGACAAGCCGTTGTGCAACAAACGAAGCGTCGCAGATTAAATCTGTCCAGTACTGTAGAGTATAGAACGTTACCTTATGGTTTTCGGTAAAGGAAACTTGGAATCTGTTCTAAACAATTTGTGTTATATACCTCATAACAGTACGCCTTACATGTAATTAATTTATGTTAAACGATGCTTTAATGTTCAATCAGTTTTTTTTAATTTCGAAGAAAACAAAAAGTTGATTTAAACAACTTCAAGATTGTAAGTAGTTATGCAACCAATTCTCCAAGGTATACCACTAATTTATTAAGTAATGATTCAGTACATTTGAACAATGTAAATCCAAATTTTAGTTAGTAACATTAGACTTGTTCATGCAACCCTCTTTCATTACACTAGAACAATATAAATTCAAATTAAAACGACAATCATATTTCTGTGTGTCATTATTTTGCAACCACTGCTCTGGAACAGGATTCCAGAAACAGTTGTGTTCAATAGTTTGTACTAGTTTAGATTGGTCACTATTTTGAATCCATAGACTTTTTATTACAGTACTGTTTAACAATTTGTGTCACTTGTTTGCAATTACGAATATAAATGTTTAAATAAAAACTTGAATGTTGGTACAATGTTTTGCAGCAGTAGACTTTTTATTACAGCACTGTTTTAACAGTTTTTATCACTTCTTTTTAATTACGAATATGAATGTTTAAAACAAACTAATACTTGAATGTTAGCACAATATTTTGTAGCAGTAGACTTTTTATTACAGCACTGTTGAATATTTTTGTACTAGTCACAACATTTTGTATATGTTGAATATGCACAATACAGTTTTGTATATCTAACATGTGTTTTTTTATTTCAATTACCTTACAAACAGCATAGAATGGCTCCATCTATCCAGTCTTTGGTCCAAACGACAACGTGTAGTTTGTATATATAGTCAGTACTTGTAACCATCCATTCGCATTTCAAAAAGTTGAGCAATGTATGTTCATTGTCTTGATGAGTCTATAAATTTCTCGTAAATTTCATCATAAATACCACAATACAGGAAGGTTTCCTTTGCATTCTCTTCCATGGATTCCTCAGAGAAATGAAGGCAGTCATGCCATCCATTGGACTATGATTATAACATGTACTGGATGTTAAGGAAAACGTTGCTGTCCAGTAATGAATACTGTTCAGTACGCAAAAGGAACTGGCTTCAATATCTGAGCAAACACAGCTGATCATCGTTGCAGAATTTACCGGAAAGATTCTCACTCCGAAGCATTGTACATCATTATTCAGATGCCCGTCCAATCAAAATTTATTTTGACAATCTTAACTCGATATACTCCGGTGTATATTAACTTATTTTAAAGATGCATTCTGAGATATCTTAAAGTGGATTCAACAACTTGTTACGTTGCCAGTACTTTCAATTATTCAATGTCTTCAATTGTCATATTATAATTGCAATCCTATATGTAACTAAACTCAATCCATGTAATATGTACTACATTAGGTTAAATGTGTAATTCTGCAAACCGGCAGATGGCTGCCCTGATTGCTTGTACTGATTATCACCAAGAAATAATACTCAAATAGCTGCAGTTGGAAACACTGCATAACTCTAGCTTGCATCACTACCTGTTTGCACAGGTTAGAGTCAAAATATTCGAATAATCAAATAATTATATTAATCATATAAATACTAGTAGTTCCGCTAGGTGGTATTAATTTACCGGCACAGCATGCGCTTCGAGTGTGTACAGGCGACCTAATCTACTTCAACTAGTTAAAAATTCAATTCCTTCGGACTAACGAGACGTATAAAATATCAATTAAACTCATCTGCTGGAGTACAAATATCAGTGTTGTGAATAACCTAAATTAAAGACACTGATATTGTCCGACATCCTAACGCTGGAAGCTCGTACGTTAATACACGACCAAAGACAAGATTGCAAAAAATTTGAATCTGATTTCAAATCACAACAACAAGCATTTCAAAACCTCATTTGTCCCCAGTATATTGCACAAAAACAGTCTCTTTCTCATAAACTTAACACTTTCTCACTAACTTCTTAGCCTTACTATAGCGATTTTAATGTGATGTACCTCCAACAATTCCTCGTGTTGATCCAACACTGCAACATTCGACTTTTAATCTTAAGGAAATTACAGTGCGTTCTGTTTCTGCAAATGTAAAAACAACTTTCTCATCCCTTGTAAACGGTCAGATTTTTTCTTCTGTAGGAAATCTCGTTCACAGTGGTATCTCTTATATCTATATTTATATATATCCATATATTTACATTTTATTTATAATTATTTATATATAGGTATGTTTATTTATATCTAGTTATTTGCTGGTATTCACATATTTTCATAATCTTGGGAAAGCAAACAACGTGCTACAAAACAGTTAAAAACTGTTGTTGCTTTCTCTATACCGAATCATACTGAGTTCCTTGCATGTAAATACCACTACACTACGAAAAGATCAACCCTTTTCTGGAAAGTCATCGCATAATAAAGCCTTCTTCCACACAAAACAAACGCTAATGACGGGACGCCCAGTCATGAATTAAAGAAACAGACAAATGCAGTAAAGGACACTGAGCACAGATTCTTCCCTTGACAGACGGATTAACCGGGAATAACAGTAAACATCTGTACTGGTCTGTCAAGCCAAGTATTCATAATAACCCTTGATAACTTATACTGACCACCAAGAATTCCGTCCATAGACAGTTGGAATACGTCACAAGAACACTAAAGCATTCCTCGCTCGACGGACGCAGTAACCGGCATTCACAGTAAGATCTTGTACTGGTCAGTCACGACAGACAAAATAAGCATCGCTAATGCTCAAAATCTTCTAGTGACCAGCAACGGTTTCTTCAAAGGACAGATGAAATAAGCGACATTAACACTAAAGCATTCTTCGTCGGACAGACAGTACAATCTTGTAGTCGTCAGGGAAACCAAGTATTAATAATATCAAATTACATCCTTCTACTGATCAGCAACAGGTCCTTCCATGGCCAGACGGAGTAAGCCACATTAACAGTAAAGAATTCTTCACTGGACAGACGAACGAACAAACTGGCTATATCAGTAACAATCTTGTAATGGTCAGGCAAACCAAGTGTTAATAATATCACTTACAACCTTCTACTGACCTACAGGAGGTCCTTCCATGGACAGGCGGAGTAAGCGACATTAGCAGCAGAGACTTTTTCGATGGACAGATGGACTAACCGATATTCGCACTCAGAAAGCCATCTTTCTCAACCTGACAGAGAACGTGCAATGTGTTACCATTAAACAAACTATTGTATATTCTCTCCTTAAAACCTATTTGGCATTCAGCCATCCAATAGTAGAGTTTCCCCACCCTCCCATCGACATACGAGGGACTTCATATACAGATCTTCATTTATTCACATTTAATCATACATTGCTTTTTTCTTTCTTGCACTTCTAACATTCCATAGTGCCAGTTCTTCCAGATTCAATCTCGCGCCTTTACTATGAATGGAAAATCGCTACTCATTCTCAGCATTAATACAAGCAATCCATTCATGACGGTCTTTTGCTTTCGGATCACTGAATTAGCATTTTCTTTGATCATATTTTCTATCAAAAACTCTATCAATATCTCTTACCTGTTCCTTCGGCTCTATTCAAAACAACTACTCCTTACAATTTCAACTACCTTTATCCATCAATGCCATAGACAAATATCCACAATTTCTATCACATATACCGTCTGCTATTGCGGGCTCAACAAAGGACTCACATCTTACGTGACTTGCACAATAGAACCAGTATAGCAGGTGTTGCCTCAACTCCTCAGTTCTCCGGTCCCCCACCCCATTTTTGAAAGTACTCTCTCTCCAATGTATAGCAAGGTTTCCAACTATTTCTACTATTATACAATACGCAAAAAACTAAGAATAGAAAGGAAGAAAGAAAAAATAAAAGGGCAAAAAGTTGTTGTTATCCCCCACCGCATCTCTTACTCAAATTTCTTGCAGGGTGTCTACCGACGAATAAAAAAATTGATTTTTGATTTTCCTTTTTCTTTTCAGAATTTTCTACAATTCTAGGTAGAGACCAAAATGGTATATAAATACATTGAAGTTCTTTTTAGTTAGTACAAGTGCAAGATAAAAACACTGCATGCGCTCACTGAAGGCGTTTCATTACGTCAGATTAAAGTCGTGTACTTCTGTTAGCAATTGTTAACTAGCAGACATTATGGATAGTAAAGTAGTTAAGTACAATACCTTTTCCAATGTAAAGAGCATGTAGGCATACACAGGTTTCAAACCTCATAGAAAATGCAATTACAATGAATTGACATAAATATATGGTAATTCAAATTAATTCGATGTTTAGCCCTATTAAGACTTACTATTCTGGTGATATCCCTTAGATGCCGCCTAAATAAATCACAAATAGCTACATAAATAATAATATTCCATACTGTATATAGTGTATAGTTAGTTTAATGAAAAAGAGGTCGCGTATTAGAGTCCATAGGTTAAGAAATCCCCGTCTTTCATCAAAAAGCTCCCTAGTACACTACTGTGGATGCTCTTAGATGATATGATAAGGCAGGCAAGAGCACCCACGTTTTTATTTTCTGATTCATAAGATTTTTTTTTTTTTTCGCTTTTTAGTCCATCTTTAAAAAGCGTTTTTTAAAATCCATATTTTTTCTGCATAATAGATTAACATTATACTACCTACGAGATAGACAACCCAAAGTTCACACAATAGATGTGGTGTTGCGGGCATTTAAGGATAATTTCCAATTATTTTATTAATGAATTAGTTAGTTAACTGGATTATTCTGCCGTATATCTAATGATTGAAAATTGTATTGTCATCGGAAGCAAACAAGGTTTTCAAAATTTCAAAGAAATCGGATGATGGGGAGTAAGTTATTAATCGATTGCAAAATTTGTACCGAACAAGCAGACAAGAAAGCAAGTTAATAAAAACGGAACACTTGGGCATACGGAAACCTACAAGACTGACGGAACTCTGTTAATGTATGGAATATTTTAATCCACGTGCTGAATACTATAGTAATCTGGCGCAAAGCCATCGTGATTTCTGGGAAAGGACGTAGAGATGTAACTTTTCCTCTTGTGTCATTACGAAATGTGTTCAGTCGACGTAAGCTGCAAATTCGAGTGAAATCTACCTTATGTAGATTAACATTACTGATTCTCACAGCCACATTTTGAAATCTTAATATTTAATGATCCACATACTGCGGGTCATATTACACATTTATAATTAATAACCCTGCTTTGCCCTTATACAAAGTACTGTGGATATTTTTTTTTCTCATGTCTGACTTTTCTTATTTAAAACGTAAATATATTGAAATATCGTATAAGTTTGTTCAGTTAGACAAGCCCAATTACAGGATGTAATTTTAAGGAAAATACTGACCTTATATGTAGCTAAACGAGGGCGATGTTAGCAAAAAAAAAATGTCTGGTTGAAAAAATCTAAGTCCAAAAATTGTACCTAGTTTAATAGTTCCCTAGTGTGATATTTTTGTAACGCAATGGGAACTATTAATCCTGATTTTAAGTTTCGTTAATAGATATCACATACTGAAGATATTTTTGCAAATTTGAGAATTCTTTCAATCATGTGACGATACTTTTGTCTACAGCTGTACATTTGCCTAGTGTGCCATTGTGTAAACTGGTAAGGATAGCCAGCAACTGCAATCGAATCAAAGTCATCCAGACTACAAGGTGACACATTTCAGACTCGTCGATAGACCTGAAGCCTGATTACAGCTTGTTTTAGTATACGAGGGGCAATCAAAAAGTAATGCCTCCCATTTTTTTTTCTCCTTAAATGGGTTGGTAATGTGAAAATTGTTAATTTGGAACGATTCCTCAAACCGTGTCCAGCCTACTATAGTAGCAGCTTCCTAAGTCAACAAATGGCAGCACTGCATCAGTTGAGACAATGGCGGACATCGACGTAAGTACAAGACACCGTGCTGTGATAAAATTTCTGAATGCGGAAGGTAAAATGTCCATTCGCATTTATCAAAAGCTGGGAATACAACAGTAGATGTCAGCCAGAAGCTGGAGAGGAAACACCGTTGTACGATGAAAAGCGGCTGCAGTGATTCACGCAACATCCAGCGAGTCTAAAGAGATCATTCGTGACGATTGCCGGGTAACAATACGCGCAGATTATAATAGTATTGACGATCGTAATACAACGTTTAAAATGGCGGCGTCCTATCAGATATAATGAAAAGAATCGAACCTGACCTTCCTAACACTTATTATAATAGATAAGATAAGAACGTTTTTGACAGAAAAATAGAATTTGGCTTATTCCAACTTCGACCGTCATTACGAAAGCCCAGAAGTTCAGGCATTTATTTTAATTGAAATAGGCACGCAAAAAGGCATTTATTACTGCTGAAATAGGCACTTAAAAAGGCATATATTTTTTTTTTTTTTTAAATACGACTTACCCTAATTTCTTTTAATATCCTATATTAAGGATATCATTCTACACATCATCATGGTGTTCTTTGTTGGTTGCACGTCACCTGAAGTTTCTGAAAGTTTTCAACACATATTAAAGCCTTCTGTCTCTGAGAACTGTTTTCACTTTTGAAAATGATCTCTCAATGTCCACAGAAGAAAGAGGAGCATACGTAAAAGAAAGTATTACTGACGGGTTCATGTCAACAATAATTTAATTTTCACCTTTAAGTACACTGCATGTGTGTTTAAACTAGATCCTCGTCTGCACCCATCATAGTGTTCTGACACTTCCAACAGTTTGTTAATTGTTTCTCACACAATACCCATCGTTGTCACTAGTTTCTCGCCTTTAAGTTTTATTACTGCTTCTGGCAACGTAGCGTAATATGCGTGAGCTGCCAGATCAGCCAGTGACAGGTCTTAATACCATGAATTGTACCAGAGATTCAGAAAATAGTGAAGGGTGACAGTAAATGGGAGGCGATACACGAGGGCAGCCTAAATACTTAGGGCCATATTTATGAATAACTCCCAAGAGTGGGTGGCTCCCAAGGGTATTGAAATTATATACTCCTGGGAGCCACCCAATTAACTCTTGGCAGTGATTCATAAATATGGCCTTTAAAGAATCACCCCTGGTCACAATTTTCTCCCCACTTAATTCACTATGAGGAGCTTCAAGCTTAAGGCGACAAAGGCAGCGTTGCTATATTTTGTGTGTTTAATGCAAAAAGAAAAAAAAACGCTAAAATATATTAAAAGGCAAAAAAAAAAAAAAAAGCATTATTTTAGAAATAGGCAAAATGGAAAACCTCTTGAAACGTTCCCACGATTTGTAAAAAGGTTATCTATTATTTATATGCTGATAATTCGCAGCGAAAACGAAAAGGTATTTTGATAAACTTCCGGGCTCTGGTCATTACTATTATGATCGGACGCTGGTAGCAGCAGATGAATTTTGTCGCATGCTTTCCATCGGTACAGGCAGTGTGATGGACATTATTGACAAACTGGTCTACTCCGAAGTTTCTGCAAGATGAGTACCAAAAATGTTGATCGTTGGATGTTGCACGGAGTCAATGCAGTCGCCGGCCAACCGCTCCGCTTTTCATTAGCCAACGGTGTTTCCTCTTCAGCTTCTGTACAGCTACGAACTCATCGTCTAACAGTGATGACAATACTATTGTTGCATCCCCATAAACCTTTCATGATGCGAATGGGCGTTTCACTTCCGCATTCAGGAATTCTATCACGGCACGCTGTCTTGGACCCAATATATATATATATATATATATATATTCAGAATCATTCTCCGGTCCCTCGAACACACGTGGAAAGACTGCCGGATGCTGTCAACAATAAGTAACACAGACAAGCGCTTCTTCGGCCAGTTAACAGCATAGTTCAAGTCAGTGGTTAAGGCATCGCCGGCTACGACAGCCGGCGATGGGTTAAGGCAACGGAAAGCTGGTCCTGGGATCGAACCCTGGCGTGGTTACTTTTACATTTTTTTTAAAAAGAAAACTAACTTTTTTGTTATTTTTTTTTATGTATATACGCATTAGGAAATTTAATATACGAAATAGAGGCCACTAAAAGCTAGGATGTATATAAACCCGCTCGGTGTGCAGGGAAGGGGGCATGGTGCATCCGAAGGGAGCTGGGCGGCATTAGCCGCGGAGGGGCGCAGCCCCCGGTTAGCGGTGGGCATACGCAAAAGTGCTGTTTACGAAAAGAGCTGGTAACTCAGTGCTGTGACGTACCGGAAGTACGAGGCCCTACGTAGAATGGTTCAAAAAAAATAAATCTTTCGTTATGCACGTACGTCGATGTCAGCCATTTTCTCAACTGTTGCAGTGCTGCCATCCGTTGACTTGGGAAGCTGTTACTGTAGTGGGCTGTACAAATTTAAGGAATGTACAAATTAAATTTTCACATTATTAACCTATTTAACGAGGAAAAAAAAAATATAGGAGGTATTACTTTGACAACCTTGTAAAATTTTATTTTTGCTTATCCAATTTTGGATTGCAATTTAAACTGGAAACAAATCTAATATTCCTAATAGATATCCTTTTGATTAGAGATCAACAGTCAGATATTGTTCAAATTTGCTTTCTCTCTTTCGGGCTATATTCAGGCATTCTATATACGAGACTAAAGTCTATCTCCTGAGACTTGAGAGTAAGCAACAACAAACCGCGCGCCAACCCCTAATGTCTTATTTGTTGTGTGCCTTCTCACGTAGTTGGATAAGATAAAATAGTTCTTATGAATATGCGCTAAAAGTCAACGTAAGAATATTAGCTATTTACTGTAATGTTAATTTCTAATAAGTACATAAAGATGTTTATGTAGAGAAATGTTTAAGTGGCATTTGAAATCGTGAATTATATTGCCTTCCTGATATATTGTTTTCACTGCCACCCCTTGACCCTCTTTCACTCAGGAGCAGACGAAATTTGGCGTCCCTTGGCAATGACAAGCAACGGTCACATTCCAGTCCAGCGGGGAGGACACATTCCTCCTCTTTCTTGGTGTCAGTTGTCATTGTGTGTTATGTGCTTGCAGTTTGACAGAGGCAAAATTCAAGAGGAGCGAATATTCTGCTTTTTCGTGTGTTCTCGTTACTGTATATACTTGTGATTTTCGTGTATATATTACTGTATATACTTGATTCTCGTGTGTTTATATTCCTGTAAATATTTGTGATTTTCGTGTACTGTATATAGGCCTATTCATAATTCTCGTGTATATATTGTTCTATATACTTAAGTAATTTAGGTGTACTGGCCGAAGTGGTGAAATAAATCATGGCCACTCCGAAAGTGATAAAACATGTGCAGGGGAAAGCAATCAGAAGCGGGGAAAAACAATGCATTTTGAATGTATTCCATGACTTAAAAGAAACGAATCCCGGTGTAGCGATTGATAGCATAGTTAATCTTGTGTCTCAATCAACGGGAGTGAGTAAGGCGAGCGTCTATCGCATCATAAGGGAAGTTAAAACAACGGGAAACGTTAAAACCCCTGTAAAAACAAAACGCCGGCTTACGTTGGGCGAAAAGTATGATGATTTCACAAAAGATGCTATTCGGAATAAAGTGCATCATTCTTTTTTCTTCCGTAATGAACTGCCCACGGTAGATAAAATTATGAAAGCCGTTAATGATGATCCCGACTTACCAAATTTCAAAAGATCATCTATGCACAGAATGTTGAAATTATTACATTTTAAGTTTCTCCGTCGGAATAGAGATGCTGTGCTAATGGATAGAGATGATATTGTGTTTCACCGCCGAAGGTACCTGCGCCAGATACGTCATCTTAGGGAACAGGGTAAAAAAATATATTACCAAGATGAAACGTGGATAAATGTTGGACACACGGTAGAAAAAGTTTGGCAAGACACAACAGTGCAATCTAAAAAACAGGCTTTTCTTTCGGGTCTATCCACCGGCTTAAAAAATCCCTCCGGCAAGGGAAAGAGATTTATTATAATACACATTGGCAGTGACAGTGGTTTCGTTGAGGGTGGACTTCATGTATTTGAATCCAAATCTTCGAAAGATTACCACCAAGAGATGGATGGCAAAATGTTCAAGAACTGGTTTACTAGCATTTTGCCTAAGTTAGAACCAAACAGCGTAATTGTGATGGATAATGCTCCATATCATAGCGTAAAATGTGAGAAGATCCCCTCAAAATCATGGACCAAACGCAATATTTGCGAATGGCTGTCCGCAAAAGATATTGAACACGATTCAAAAATGTTAAAGACAGAACTTTTGGACATTGTAAAGCGCGTAAGATCTAAGTACGATAAATATATGATCGATGAAATCGCAACGCAAGCTGGACACACAGTGTTACGTACTCCACCGTACCACTGCTCCCTGAATCCAATTGAATTAATTTGGAGTCAGGTAAAAGGTTACGTGGGAGTTAAAAACGGAACCTTTAAGATTGCTCACGTTCGCACTATTATGCAAACGGCGTTTGCAAGAATTACACCAGACCGGTGGCAGGGTTGTGTTCGGCATGTGATTGAGGTGGAAGAGAAAAAAATGTGGGAAATGGACGGAATGTGTGAAGACACTGTTGAAAACTTCGTTATACGTGTGGGTGATAGCAGCGAGGATGGTGACAGCAATTTCTCAGAAGAAGAACATATGTCTGATGAGGACAGTGATATGGAAGGTATTCATCCCCTCGGCGTGTAATGTGTATATTGAGGTAAGTATTTTGTGCATTATATATTTTTTAATCATTCATATTAGACTATATTTGTAGCCTCAGTAAGTGTAAGGAGTGTTCTCTAACGTCTAAATTTCTAAACTGTCTTCAGAATGTAGCAGAGTTAGTAACACGTGGCTAAAGCACGTGCGGCATGGGAGGCAGAAACATCTCTGCCTACAAAAGCCAATCCGGTTGCGATTAGCGCGGATGAATACGCTTTCTAGTGCTACGGTTGTTTACCTTTACTCTCAGGTCTCAGGAGATAGACTTTAGATCATAAGATGTGTGTACAAAAAAATCTCTCGTACAACTTGCAGCGATTAAAGTATGAATCACGAAAATGCTAAAACGCAGTTATACTGAAAACACTGTAGAAATGACACGGAAAGGAATACATAGAAAATAACTGAACTACAACTAACTCCAATCCTAAATCTAACTAGAAACAAAAATTGTTTGTAGTATGCTGGGTGTTACTGTTATCCCGCAAATTAAATGTTGAAGACAACTCAACTGTCTGGTTAGGTGCTCGCCCGCTTTAATAAAGCCATTTTCAATTCAATGGTTCCCCTCTGGAAACTGCAAATCGAACACTGCCTGTGCAGACTGGATTAACACACAAGTAACTTCTCATTGATTTATTCTTCAGATATTTCAGGGAATCCTGGAATAGTAACTCAGCAGCGAATTCCGCATCACTTCGACAAAAGAATGATCGCAGAACGTAACCTTTGTTTTAATTGGCGTAATCCATTAACTGCTGCTCTAGTTTATACACTGATTTTAAACAAATAGGACAGAACTAAATTCTGTAGTCTAAATATTTATGAGTACAAGTCTGTCAACGTATCAAAGGCAAAAACTAAAATCGTAAAAACTTCGTTCGCCAAGGATAATTACCTTGTGATAGATGATATACTTCAAAGCCTTAACACGGCTCTTCGGAGCACTACCCTTAGTCTAGGTTAAAAATAATTTTTCTTAAACCATCTATTATTTTAGGGTCAGTTCTACAATCGACCGCTAAACTTCTAGTCAACGCTAAGTAGAGGGCAACTCTCATTGGCCAAAATCAGACTTGGCCTCAACTTAGCACTAACTCGAAGTTTAGCGGTCGATTGTAGAACTGACCCTTAGTCATTCCTACAACCCGTGATAATTAAGCACTACGAACCATCTAGTATTAGTCCTGCTTAATATACTTCCAACTCCATCCCTGCGAACTAGCGTAAAACTTAAGTCGTAAAATAAAAGCGCGTGGGAGAAAAAAATTTGCAAACATGCTATAAATAAAAATGTACATTTATTTTTTTAATATTTATTTGGCTTAAGAATCTTTTTACAAAATTAGACAACGATGGAATTTCTACAAAATATTAAAGCTGCCAATTTCAACACGATTTTTATTTTTGGAAAATTACACCCACACTCGGAAGTGTTGACAGTGAGCCATACAAATTACTGGGAATGTTTTGTTTTTTTTCCAAACTATAAAACCAAGTCGCTGATTACCAGAAATCTTACAAGAAAAAAAATGCAACTTACAAACTAAAGTAGTAGTAACCGCGAATTAAATGCTATTTGTATGCCACTGTCTATTACAAAGAAGGTAGCCTTTATGGGAATAATAATTTGGAGAAATCTCCTCTAGGCATTGTAGCGCTTGGAAAGTTAAAAACTACAATTTCTTAATATCGCCTATATGAAATATCAGCTTTTCCTTCTTTCGGTGCAATGAAGCTCAGTCTGAATAAATGTCTACCTTAAGTAAATTACATGGAATGTTTCAACAGTCTTCGCATTTTCTCAGAACCTTAAGGTATTACATTCAAATATAATTAGAATAACTAGTAAATGCAAACAAGATACGAAAATCCCAAGCATAACTCACTTCTTGCTGAATAAAAAAAATGTAAATAACGTAGGATGCTCGACATCAAATCTGTTACTATCTAATTTCAGGAAAGTGGCTAAAACGTGTCGAGCAAAAACCTTGTACCTTCCATACAAGATAAATACAAGAAATGCATTCAAATACAAACACACCAATAATACTCACGAATTACACAAGTTCTACAGAGATGCACACACGCACACATACACAACCAATTGGTAAGTTTGATGGACAAAGCCCTGAGCCTCATTTTTTTAATGGGAGTATCTGAAATTGAAATTGGCTTTTAATTTCACAACATCAAACTGTACAAACCTTTTCTTTTTTTTTTTTTCTTTGTACGAAAAAAAATCTTCCTCTAATTTGTGTAAAAATGCCTCTGAGGAAAAGTTACAAAAAGCATGAGCATCATATATAAAATGCCGACACAGACACTAACATCAATCCGTACATACCATGCAACTTTCCATCTTACCAACATTTCTTTCCACAATACTCAACTGTCCATGATTGTGCATGCAGAAAACGAACAAGTAAAGAAGTGCTATGAAGAAAGAAAAGTTGTTTTTTAATGAATAATTGCTGTGCATCCCTTAAATATTCTTTCTTCAAACGTTTAGAAGCATTTCCTGTGTACAATAGATGGCCCAGATTCATCGTATTCTTGTTTGCTAATCCACATCTGCTGGAATGTTGACAGGGAAGCCAAGATGGAGCCACCAATCCATACAGAGTACTTCCTCTCGGGAGGAGCGATAATCTTAATCTTCATGGTAGAGGGAGCCAGGGCAGTGATTTCCTTCTGCATCCTATCAGCGATACCTGGGTACATGGTGGTGCCTCCAGACAGAACAGTGTTGGCATACAGGTCCTTACGGATATCTACGTCGCACTTCATGATTGAGTTGTAGGTGGTTTCATGAATACCGCAGGCTTCCATTCCAAGGAATGACGGCTGGAACATAGCCTCTGGGCATCGGAATCTCTCGTTGCCGATAGTGATGACCTGTCCATCGGGAAGCTCGTAAGATTTTTCAAGAGAACTGGAAGACGCAGCTGTAGCCATTTCTTGTTCAAAGTCGAGGGCTACATAGCAAAGTTTCTCCTTTATATCCCTCACGATTTCTCGCTCGGCCGTGGTTGTGAAGCTGTAACCTCTCTCGGTCAGAATCTTCATAAGATAATCAGTCAAGTCTCGGCCAGCCAAGTCCAGACGCAAAATGGCATGAGGTAATGCATAACCTGAAACGAATTAGTTGATAAATTAGGATTTAAAGCTGCAAAACAATTACATAACGAAGCAATTTGTGAAAATAAAATTTAAATTTCAGGGACATAATCTGAACAGATTCTACACAATCTAAAAAAAAGGAGGGCCTTCTAAATCTATGCTTATAATTTAATAGCTCTTGCAGCACTAAGTACTAAATTAATACGATGCGAAAATGGACAAAGCTGACACTATAAACTATTTCATCAAAACTACGCCGCAGTGGCCAAAATAGGAAATCTCGGTAGACAAAATTTGCACAGGTATGAAAATCGTAATGAAGCAAAAGGAACTGAATACACTGAATCAGTAAAAATAGCCGCCTGTAGCTCCGTTTATTATTGTTATTGTAAGAAAAGCAAGTACACAAGTAGTTCTTATGTCAGTACCGTTGGTGACTAAGAAAATAGTGTAATATCTCAATCCATTTTCCTTGTGGTAAAATAAAAATGAATGTTTAATTAACCTAGGACATGTACTCTTTTATGGTTTCGTACAATCCATCCTTACAATACTGTTGCTGAAAATTACATAATATAAAACTTATCCAAAAAAAGGAATAGAAATTTTATGAAATTCCAACTTTCACAAAGCCTGCAGTTTGTGGTGTTCTTCAGCCTTCATTTTGTTTCTGTAAAATTAAGCATACAACAGTGCACTGAATGAAGAAAAATGTTCCTACCCGAACTTGCCCCCCAACATGTTTATTCCTTTTTTTTTTTTTTTTCCTTCAGTGATGTGTTCTATACTTCGTAGAAGCCTGTATGAGATATGGTTGCACAAACGGATCAAGGATGGAAAGATAATAGAAATGTTTGCATATATTCTCGTCTCATTTTAACATTCAAGCTGTTGATCCAGAATCAGAAGCAGCTGTCATGGCAGATTTTCCCTACAAACTGACAAAAATGGATTTTTTTTTTAATATATATATATATATATATATATATATATATATATATATATATATAACAATAGTTTAAAGATTTTCAGAATTAGTAATTTCTGCTCTACAAACTACCGAAAATCAGACTTCAACCTCTGGTGTATGTGAACGTTCACGAAAATCCTTTTTAAAGAAGGGAGCAGAAAATCCAAAGGACTCAAGAGTTCAAAACCCTTCGGAGTTAGACGACGAATAAAGAAATAATACAGATACTGCTAAAAGTACTTTATATTCAGATGGACAGTGTGATGTTGCAGCACTACTATACTCAGAAATGTATACACATCTCCAAAACGTGCAACGAGAATAAAGGTGTTTCAACGCCCTACCATCAACAGTACGGCTAAAATTAACTAAACAGGAAGCTACGTTTTTAGACTAAGAAATGGGCAAAAGATCGTGCATTGCCATGTAACGTCTGAAGAGTATTGGTGCGAAGGTTTTCCTTCTCATACCCATTTCTCAGAAGCAAGAAAGAAATGTTACTCTAACAGTAATTACTGAAGTATCCGCGGAAGTGAATTTAGTCATTGAAATAGATCACGCAACGAAGAGATTTTGTGAAGTGCAGAAGCATGTGCTTACCCAATATACATAGAAATTATGTTGGGTATAGTATTTAATACTGAACTGATAAAAGTGGGACTGCGATGGGAGTTCTGGATTCAGCCATGGTACAAACACCAATTCAGTAAGGAACCCACTGAAGGAGAGAAAATAACCCATACAGACAGTGTCATGTTTGTCGTATCAATTATACCCCTCTAAGTATCTAACTTCATTACAGAGAATAATAATAATAATACTAATAATAATAAATGATACTGTTATAACAATACTCTAGCAAGTACGAA